>BPLQ01004949.1:0-183068 GCA_021605075.1 Caerostris darwini | reverse complement strand
TGAGATCAGAGGCATCTAAATAGCACCGAGGTTCATGACAACTTTATACGACGAAGGCTTTTGAAACTTTCAAGTCATTTACTTTTATTTATAAGCCACACCTACGTTTGAAATATTCGTCTGAGTGATATTCAATCAAATAAATGAATGATAAATATACGACTGGAAAGCTTGCAAAAGCCCTTTTCGTATAACATTGTCCTGATCCTCTTGTGTTATTTGGATGTCTCTGATCTTATTGGGAAATTACATCAAATCTCATCATTACGATTTTTAAAAATTAATTACAGTATCTATAATTTTATACATTGCATTTAATCCTATGTTTTTCTCTATGCATGTGATTATGTACCACTAAATCATGTTACACAAGTTTAAGTTTGGTTTGGTTTGGCTTGTCGCTCTACGGTCATTTTATACACACTTTCGGCTTATTAGATCGGGACCTACAGTTTAATGTGGATTCCGAACCCCTAACACACATCCATGCAACCGTCAGAATTCAAACTTGAAATCTGTGTTACCAAAAGCTATAGCTGTATCCTCTAGCGCCAGACAAAGACAACATATATGTAAACAACTAGGTTTTCTATGTAAGTTATTAACCACCATTAAACCGTCAATACCATCATTATGTTACAAACCACCATTACCACCATTATGATATAAACCACCTTTACCACGATTATGTTATAAACCACCATTATGTTTTTACCCACCATTATCACCATTATGCTTTTACCCACCATTACCACTATTATCTTATAAGACACCATTATGCTTTTACCCACCATTTTTACTATTATCTTATAAACCACCATTATGTTATAAACCACCCTTACCTTTCCATTTTTAAATAATCCCATATAAAAACAATTTCAAAGTAATCTAACCGCACTTATTCATGGACACACTTCTAGCAAGCTGGATTAACTGATTCAATCGCACTCCTTTCCAATGAGTTGATTAAAAGAAAAAGCACCCTTGGGAGACCAGAGAGGAGGAAAAAGATCCAAGAGTAGGAAAAAAAAGGAAAAAGCAAACATGCAAAGTAGTGTTTCCGCTGTTAATCCTCAATCCGTTGACGAGAGTTTGATAGCCATAATCTATCAAACCCTCCACAGACTGGAAAAATGCTCCTGATTAATTCATCTACTATTAGATTCTCGTCTGCATTCCCTGGAAAGAGAGAGAGAGAAGAAAAAAAGGAGAGTTGCAAGGGCCTGGGTGCAGCAGCATTTCCGGCGGAGAGATTTCTTTTGGATGTCTCTGATCTCAACGTGGAATTATATCAAATGTCATCATTACGATCATTAAAAAATAATAATGGTATCTAAAATTTTATACACTGCATTTAATCCAATATTTCTATGATTGTGATTGTGTGCCACCAATTCAAGTTACACAAACTTAAGACAGACATATATGTAAACAACTAAGCTTTCTATGTATACGTTATAAACCGTCATTACCATCATTATGTTATAAACCACCATTACCATCATTATGTTATAAACCACCATTATGTTAAAAACCACTATTATGTTTTTATCCAAAATTACCACCATTATTATGTTTTTATCCAAAATTATCACCATTTTGTTTTTATCCAAAATTACCACCGTTATGTTATAAGACACCATTATAATATAAACCACTATTACCCTTCCATTTTTAAATAATTCCAGGTAAAAGCAATTTCAAAGTAATCTAACCACACTTATTCATGGACGCACTTCTATCAAGCTGGATTAACTGATTCAATCGCACTCCCTTCCAATGAGTTGATTAAAAGAAAAAGCACCCTTGGGAGACCAGAAAAAGATCAGGGAAAAAAAGCAAAAGCAAACACGCAAAGTAGTGTTTCCGCTGTTAATCCTCAATCCGTTGACGAGAGTTTGATAGCCATAATCTATCAAACCCTCCACAGACTGGAAAAATGCTCCTGATTAATTCATCTACTATTAGATTCTCGTCTGTATTCCCTGGAAAGAGAGATAGAAAAAAAAAGAGTTGCAAGGGCCTTGCATTTCCGGCGGAGAGACTTCATTTAGGGAAAGCGCAGAGCAGCGAAGTTGATGTGGAAAGGCACCCGACTGTTTTCTGTGAAGCAAGAAGAAGAAAAAAGAAGAGTGGATACTCGTAATGGGAAAGAATCTCATTTCGGTTCTTTTTCGCTCCGACGCTTGTCAGCGCCGTTGTCGCGGGGTTGCTACTAGTGACAGGATGCGTGTGTGTTTGCAATTGAAAACAGCGTTGAAAGGGACAGAAATACATCCCTCTTGCCGAGAATGCACGCGAACACGCACCCTGCATTTTTGGCAGCCTCCATCTTGAGAGTGGATCATTGTTTAGGTATTCTAAAAAAAAAAAAAAAACTTTTTTTTTTTTTAATAACACTTTTGTTTTTTCCAGTGGCAAGGTAAAAATACACGTTGAAGGAATTTAAAATATTTTTTCCAATGGATTAAAATAAATAATGAATAAATGTTGTTATATACACTTTCAAAATGCTATAAATTTAACAATCTGTTGAAAATATAGCAATAGGGCTTGAATTTGGAAATAGTCCGTATTGTTTCTTTAATCATGAAGTAAACATTAGTCACTATATTATAAAAAATCAACTAGGTACAACAGCAACAGGTATATACTATAGTATGCAGGCTCGGCAACCAGATTGTAACTGGGTGTGGTTGGGTTGAGATACTTGAAGCACAGGTTAAAACACACAGCTTTAATTACACATACATAAACACCACGCACATACAATATTTAACACATTTAAAAACATATAATTATAGAATTCATGGAAGGACTCCACTTCTAAGCTGAAAATCGTAAATTCATATATGCGCAGGGTGCTCGAAATATACTTCTAAATAAGTTTCCTTTTTCAGAAGACCAATGCTCTATTCATTGGAATTCTTTGACCACTTTTTTCTTATAAATAAATCGAGATTTTAGATTATATGAAGATAAAAAAAAGTCTTTATTAAGCTAATCTGTGATAAAGAAATATTTTTGAAACTAAAAATTGATTTTCTTAGCCACATAACATTGAACATATATCACTTACAATTGAAACTTTTGAATTATTCGTTTAAAAAAAAATGTTAACATACCATGAAAGTTATGGTTATGGGATTTATAAAGTATTTATAAGTAACATCAATTTTACTTTGAAAACAGTACTTTACTTACAAATCCAATCATTATTATTTGAAATTTTAAATTCAAATATAATTTAAATAATGTCATATTAAATCCATATTTGGGAGCCTGATATCCGAGTGACTAGCGGTCTGGCGTCTGTACCACAGGCTTCGGCTTCGAGTCCCGGCAGTGCCGTGTGTGTTTGTAGTGGTTGGAATACGCTTTAAACCTGTAGGTCCCAGTATAATATGACTGTTGGGCATAGAGCTGACAACCCTACACTATAAAAAGTAAACATCTCCTGTCTCGAAATCTGCACGTAGACAGATGACCTTGGCCCACCATCCATGTGTCTCTTACACCAATAATAATGATGATGATGATGATGAAATTCAGATTCATCAAACTGCAATTACACTTTTATTATATTGGTTCAATAGAAAAATTTTATGGTCGATAAATCTTTCAAAATATAAAAAAAATATATATGTTAAATTAGGTATATATATGCATTTTTTTAAAAAATCTACTCAGATTACTATTTATTAGAAATCTACACTTTCAAATTTAATTTTCAAATTAGTCAATTCAACAATTACATAGATTAAATAGAAGAACAAATAAACAGCTTTATCGAATTTTGCTTTCACAGTTAGTGAAATGACTTGCAAATAAATACTTCCAGTAGAAAAAGTTATTTTTGGCAAATATTTTGTGTATTATTATTCATTAAAAAATAACTTACTTAATATAAAATTTTTATTTTGCGAACATTATAGTATTTGAAATATTTAATGCAGCGAATTAAATATTCTTTCAAATTTATTTGCATTAGTGCTGTAATTTAGTGCTGCATATTAAATTAAAGAAAGAAAAGTAAATATTTCGTCTCGTTTAATTTTCAGAAATGCTTTTATTTTCTAGCGCATGATTTATTTATTTTCGACTTTCTAAATCCTTTCATTTAAAAGTTCTTTTGTTCTCGTATTAAAGTTTTAGATTTTGGATTTAATTGTTATCACTGATATATTTTAAAATGGAAAATGTGCTATTGATATGCCTTAATCTATTTGCCATCTCTTTTCCCTATTGTTATTCATTGTTTTATAGAAAAAAAAAGTTTTTAACGAGTTATTTAATATTTATTTTCAACAATGGATGCATAGCACTGTTGTAAATTTTTCTTTCTAATGCAGCTGGCAAACACAGACAGCTTGGTCTTAGGTGCCTTAAGGCAAGTGCTGCACAGACGTACTCACTTTGCATTACCCAGGGGGCGCGTGCAACTTGAAGATAAGCCACGGACGCGGAGTAACAATGCCCCCGCAACGCTCTACGATCCTATTAGACCGGGACCTACTTTTTAAAGTGGATTCCGAACCACTACAAACAACCATGGCACCGCCGGGACTCGAACCCGCACTGTTGTAAATCTCTTGCAGGATTTGTTTCTTCAAAAAAAGATTTAAAGAATCAAATAATAATAATAATAAATAAAATAATAATAAAAAAAGATATGCATAAAAAATGAAATATTTATGAAAATATTTATGGAAATTTTTATTAAAACTATTTTTAAGAATACTATTGTTTTAGAATGTCAACATTTTGACGTGAAGTTACATGTGTTTTTGAACAGAATATGTATAGCAGACACTGGTATATACACTGAAGTGACAAAAGTCATGGGATAGCAATATGCAAATTTTCAGATGGCAGTAGCATCGCGTAGAACAGGTATAAATGCGCAGTGCTTTCGCAGAGCTTTCATTTCTGTTCAAGTTATTCATGTGAAGAGGTTTCGACGTGATGATGACCGCACGACGGGAATTAACACACTTTGAACGCGGAATGTTAGTTGGAGCTAGACGCATGGATCATGCCATTTCGGAAATCGTTAGGGAATTCAACATTCCCAGATCCACTGTGTCAAGAGTGTGCCGAGAGTAGGAAATTTCAGGTATAACATCCCACCATAGACAGCGCAGTGGTCGACCGCCTGCACTTAACGACCGAGACCGGCGACGTCTGCAAAGAGTCGTAAATTCTAACAGACAAGCAACACTGCGTCAAATAACCGCAGAAATCAATGTGGGACGTACAAGGGACATGTCTGTTAGAACTGTGCGGAGAAATTTGGCTTTCTTGGGCTATTCCAGCAGAAGACCGATTCGAGTGCCTTTACTGACAGAGCGACATCGCTTGCAGCGACTCTCGTGGGCACGTGAGCATATCGGTTGGTCCCTAGATGAATGGAAAACCGTAGCCTGGTCCGATGAGTCACGATTTCAGTTGGTAAGAGCTGATAGTAGGGTTCGAAAATGTGGCGCAGACCACACGAAGCCATGGACCCAAACTGTCAGCAAGGCATTGTTCAAGCTGGTGGTGGCTCCGTAATGGTGTGGGCTGTTTTTTCATGGCATGGACTTAGTCCTCTGGTGTGACTGGACTGAACATTGACTGGAAATGCTTATGTTCAGCTACTTGGAGATCACTTGCAGCCATTCATGGACTTCATGTACCCAAACAACGATGGGATTTTTATGAAATGACAACGCGCCATGTCACCGTTTGAAGAACATTCTGGACAATTCCAAAAAAATAATGATCTGGCCACCTAGATCGCCCGACATGAATCCCATCGAGCATTTATGGGACATCATCGAAAAAATCCTGCACCATCAACGCTTTCACAATTATGGACGTCTATCGAGACAGCATGGCTCAATATTCCTGCAGAAGACTTCCAACGACTTGTTGAGTCCATGCCACATCGAGTTGCTGCACTTCACCGGGCGAAAGGAGGGCCGACACGATATTAAGAGGTATCCCATGACTTTTGTCACTTCAGTGTAAATATGTATAGTATAACCCGAGGTGCATTGCAGGGGTTGGTACATGTACTCATGCTGCACAGACTTCCCAATACTTTCAGGAATGGCAACTGGAGAATTTACTTCTTCTTTCTCGAACCTAACAGAATGATTTTAGGATGTACGATTTTATCAATTTCATCTCTGGCGTAGAGTCTGGCATCGTCTTTGTTGGTTAAGTTCCTTAATTTGAAAAAGTGTGCTGTTAATTAATCTCCGACCTCTTTCTAATGATACTAGATAACAATATTAAATATATTTTTATGAGTCGCTATATACAATATATAAAAATATATACAGTATAAATCATTCCTATGTGCTTCAAGTGTCACTCAATGTAATATGTGCAGGCTAGCTTGCGAATAGAAGAAACTTTGATTATCCGCTGTCGGCTTATATTGCAGGCAATATTTTCAGAGATAAGGGTTGGTTTATCGCTCTACGGTAATTTTTTTGAACACTTTAGGCTAATTAGACCGGAACTTACAGTTTAACTTGGATTTCGAAGAACTAACAAACATTCATGCCACTGCCAACTTTCAAACTTGAAGTCTGTGGCATCAAAGGCCAGAATTCAAACCAATTGGCCGTCAACTGATAAGAAAATTCGACGGCTATTTTGAAAGCATACGCAGTTAACCACCTGGTTTGAGTTTTTCGGTTTCATGAAATATCCAAAGGGCGTCAATAGTTGTGAAAAATTTCACTCTGACATTAAAATATTAAAGGTTAAAAGAAACGTAAAGAGTTATTTATCATTTAAGTACATCTTATTAAATAATAAAGATAAATAAAGTAATACGCATGTCTGTTGGAATAACAAATAAAAACTTGGTATACTAAATTAGCCTTTACTATTAGCATATAAATTAGCCTTTACTATTAGCATATAAATTAGCCTAAACTATTTAATGCCTTTTCCAACGACATAACGCATTTATTAACTACTTAATAAAACCTTCGATGTTTACTCGTTGACAACTTTACAATAATAATAATAATAATGTTTTGACTTTTTAAATTAAAAATTAATTTTTGATTCTAAAATTTTGTTTTTTATTAAAAACATTAGTCCATTCTCTGTTCATTGACATTGAGATTATTGTAATTTTTTTTAGAAGTTTAAAAGATTCATTTTATGGCCGAGTGACTAGCGCTCTGATACTCGGTGTCACAAGATTCTAGTCCCGGCTGTGCCATGGATACTTCTAGTGGTTCATAATCCACTTTAAATTGCAGGTCCCGGTCTAATATGATTGTTGGGCTTAGGGCCGACATCCCAACCCAGTGAAAAGAAAATCTGCTAGGCGGCAGACGGCCTTGACCAACCATTGGGATGTTGCATCATTGAAAAAGAAGAAAATACATTTCTTTCGAAAGCGTCAATTTTTAATGTGATGACTGATGTCCGACACAACGAGAAAGTTAGCAAATATTCTTCATCAAAAGCCATTACTCGCATAAGATGAAGACATTCTCTTTCGACATTTTTAATCTTCTTTCTGCATGTTACAAGAAATAATATCAAAACACCCTATTTTAAATTAGTATACAGAACTTCACAAATTCTCTTTTGACATCTTTAATCTTCTTTCTGCATATTATAAGAAATAATATCAAAACACCACATTCTAAATTAATATACAAACCTTCACAATTCCTTCCATTAATATCCAAAGTAATGAGATTTCAACTGGTGACACCTACACAAGGATTTCTTAAGAAACTCATTCAACCCAACTGTTATCCAAAGTTTCCGATATCTAGCTATGAGAGAGAGATATCTCCTCTTTTTCAGCGGGAAAAAAGCCCCTCTTTTCTTCGCAAATTATCTCTCAACAAATCCCGATCGCAGTCGCCCGGGGCCATAACTTCAAAGACGCGAGATCGCATCCAATGATATGAAAACCCTCAGACACTACTCCCGATTAAGCGTTTTGCCCCCATGCTCTGCAGCCTACGTTCTCTGCAGCAGACGGAAAAGAAATCCTCCGATTCTTGGTTTGTCCAATTATCGTATTTCTCGAGTCAAAGTTGTCGCTTGAAAAGTCCGGACGTGTGGCGTGTGAGCTACTTGGTGAAGGAATTAATATTCATTTTTCGGGGACCGTCTACATATTTTTCTGAATTTCTTTGGTTTAGTTAATTTTTGTTTATATGACACGAGGATCAGTATTGACCATGATGAATGAGTTATATATCAAATGCAGTTAAAATCCCTGACTTAAAAGGTGAGTATCAGAAAAAGATGAGGTCTGTAATCTCGACGATGGAAAAGATTAATGAGTTGTCTCGGATGCATGATACCCGAGCATATAAGAACGAACGAATTAAAGAATAGTTCTTCTTCTTAATTGGAGCAACAGACTTATGGGGAGGGGTTCAAGGTCCAACTTTTGAGACAGGAGAAGTTTTCTTTTTACGGGGTAAGATTGTCAGCCTTATACCCAACTTCCTACTGTCATGTTAAACTGAGACCTACCGGTTTAAAGGGGATTCCGAATCACTACAAACATCAGTACTGCCGGGACACGAACCCTGTGGCACCGAGCACCAGAGCGCTAGTCACTTGGCCATTAAGCTCCGAAGATGTGGCTTTCCATTAAGAAATTTGAAAGAAGAATTGCTTTGACAATAATTACTGACTTATTGATTCAAAGGGCTAAGAAGTTATATAATACGTGGTTTTCAAAAGATACTTTCATACGTTGTTTGATAATACGTTGATTCATGATACGTTGTTTTCAAACCTAGAGACTCCCATCATAGAGATGTTTATACACGTCTACACAACCGCCATAGAGATTCATCGCTTTTGAAAGCAGTGATTGCAACGAATACAGCTAGAGGATTTGATTCAAAATCTCATGCATGCTATCTGCGCATGTTATCATTGCCCCCATAGTGTGCATACACAATTTCATCTACTGTCCCGAACTATAAGGGCATCGCAACTCTAAACACAGTGATGTGGTGTGGTAATAGTAGTAGTATCTCATCGGAAAGAAACCCAGACATCCCAGCACAGAGTTTACACAATCGCCATAGAGTTTCGCCAACTTCTGAAAGCAGTGATTGCAACGAATACAGCTAGAGGATTTGACCTCGAAACCTCTTACACACTATCTGCGCACGTTATCATCGATTGCCAATATTGCCACTATATCGATTATCAGTGCCACCATGGTGTGCATACACAATTTCATCTGCATTCCGGGACTAAAGGGGGACTCTAAACACACTGGTGTGGTGTGGTAGTAGTAGTATCGTATCATGGGAAGCCTAAAGATTCCCAGCGTAGAAATGTTTATACACATCAACACAATCGCCATAGAACTTTCTCACTTCTGAAAGCAGTGATTGCAAGGAATACAGCCAGAAGACTTGATCCCGAAACCTCCTGCACGCTATCTGCTCACGTTATCATTAGTTGGCACGTTATTATGAATCTGAAAGATATATATTAAACATCGGGTTTTAATAATAGTTTTATGGTTTTAAAGTGGAATTACAAGTAAAGCCTAACTACAAAACTGATTTATATGGAGTATGCTCATGTTTTCAAGCATGAGTTTTTATTTTCAGATTTTTTTGTTATTTTAAATTGAAATTTAAAAAATGTGAATAAAAATATGAAAAATAAAAGAACATTATCACGAATACTATAATTTTCGAAACACTATATGTATCGCATGAGTAAATTTTATCCTACGTGAATAGTGCGAGAAGTATTACCTTGAAACTTAATATATTTTATATGAAACTCAAAAATTTCGAGTCCTTTCTTTTTAGTCAGCATTTACGCAATAAATATATTCTATTTCTTTTATCTGAAATGATTCACGAGGTGAACAAAATATTTCATTCGCACTACATCCTCGATATTAAGCTATCTTTAAAAAGAAAAAAATTGAGGGAACAGACGCAAAGAACTTTTTTCCCAAGATTCAAAAGAAGAAGGGGCTCATATTTCTTGACTGCAATATATTTGAAAAACATACTGAAAATGAAACTGTGCTTTGAAAACTGCTTCTAAGCCAGAAATTTATGGCTTTGATAAAAGTCCACTTTCGGTCAAGGATTTGGAAGACAAACGGTCTAAGATCGGACGTCGATAGTTCTGCAAGACAATGAGCTCAATATGATTTCTGTTATAAAGATTATATTATATATGTCTTACAAAGCTCTTTGATAAAATAGAAAAAAGGAAGATGTAATAATGTTAATGGAAGAACGTAAGAAAGATGTTGAGTCTTCAAAGTTTTGATTCCCTTATGAAATGAAATCAAACTGTCTTTTGCTTATTATTAGACTTTAGTTCAACCATTATAAGAATTACTTTTTCACATTAATAGTGTTTGTGTTGTTGTCGTTATTTAATAATACTCGATATTTTGAATTGAAGTCATTCGTTTTTAGAATAAATTTGCAGTCGATTCAGCTTTATCCAGTACGCATTAAAAAAGTAGACTACTATATGGCATTCACATTGTGATACCACAATTAATCGATCAACCCTAGGGATGACATCTGAGCATTCGTTTCCCTTTTCCAGTTCAATAAATACACTTTTCACCTTTCGAATTTATTAAGTCCATTCTAAGTATAAACAGAGGTTTGGTTTGATATGTGGCTCTGCGTCCATTTTGTGTAGATTTTAAGCTAAGTAGATCCTGACCTACAGTTTAACTTGCATAGAGGAGTTTTATGTTCTGTTTCACTTATCAAGTTTTGAATTAAGTATCCTTAATTCAACGGCATGGTTATTTGTTAGTGGTTCGGAATCCACGTTAAACTGTAGGTCCCGTTCTAATTAGCCTAAAGTGTGCAAAAAATGACCGTAGAGCGTCAAACCAAATCCTCAATTCAGATGCTTGGCTAAAACCCCCTCCAAAGAAAATATGTTCTGATCACACGAACTTTTATTATGGTGCTTCTAGCTTTTTAAATTATTATCCTTAGAACATTTAACTTGTTTTTAACTATTTGTAAGGCATTTTGATCGTTTTTGTTAAGAATGTGTGGTCTTTTCCCTTTGTAATTTTGATTTGTTTACATGTTCCTTTTGTTTCTGTCAAGTGACCAAATTTTTATGGATTGAGTTCCAATTAAGCCATAGGTAACAAGAACATCCCAATATATATAAAATATATACCTTTTATATCCTATTATAGTATTAATTAATTTGTAAATACAAATATATATTTAATACATTTCAAAACTTAAAAGAACAAAATTGTATTAAGTCTTAGATGTTTAATTTTTCGAAGTATTCACTTTTTAAAAAATTGATCTTATTTTTCAATCATTTATACCATCAATCTTTTTTTGTTTGATCATTATTGCATTATACAATATTTTTGTTTCTGTTAGTTTTTGATTAATAATTAAATGGTGGAATTAAATAATCCCGTGCAATTTAACTTTATATTGGGCAAAATGTTTATAAACATCGTAAAATGTTTTGGAAAAAATAAAAATACAAATAAATTCTAAAATAATACATTTTAGTTGTATTTATTTACGTAGACATCATTTTACCAAAACCAATGATTAATATTTGCAAAAAATTTAATACTTTTTTTAACCAGAATTCAATTTACTTAAAATATATCTATCTGTCTATTTATATCTATCTATAGATATATATTTGGAATTCTTTCTTCTTTTCTAGAAGACGATGTAAAAGTACTTGAGCCGAGAACTTAAAGAAGAATAAATAGCGATTTACTTATGGACGACAAGAAGCACAAGTGATGGGTGATTAATATTCAATTGTCTCTCTCCATTTTGTAAGTACTTTTGATTTATTTTTGTCCTGATTGCTTCATCATCATATTTCTTCATCAAAAAGTTCCCAGATCTATCATTGCAAGAAAAAACTTAAGAATGCTGATATTAATGCAAATATATATTTTACCTGATGATCGTTAATCTTGATTACATTTTTTATTTGTAGCGTATAATGTTTGGTAAAGTTTATACTACTAGCATAAAGATAAAAGTTTTTCTGCTACTCAATCATGTGGCATTCATTCACAAAACCATTTCTGTATAGCATTTTTTCATGTTAAAACTTCTGCAAAGTTACATATTCTAAAGTTCAAGTCATTTAACCACACTGCAAAGTGTCGTTGTATGTCAACCAGTTTTTTTGATGGAACATTGACATGGTATTTTTATAATATATATAATATATTTGTTCATTTAAAAATATTATTTAATAATGTAATTATGGTAACGATTATGAAATTATGTTGTAGTAATTATCTAGGAGTAATTATAATAGCATAATTAAATTATTACCTTGTGGTACACATTATCTAGTCAAAAACTTGGTAATGTGCTCAGCTAGTGTGCAAGAGTGCTGGGATTCGTGCTTATTGGTGGAATTTGTTGAAGTAGAAATTACAGTTTGTGTAAAATGTCGTGGATCCATAGTGGACTGCTTCTTACATACTTGCTTACTTACATACTCGTAACTAATCTTCAATTCGTTTAACCACACTTCAAAATAGTAGTATCAATCAGTATCTTTAATGGAACATTGACATGGTATTTTTATAATATATATATTATATTTGTTCATTTAAAAATATTACTTAATAATGTAACTATGGTAACAATTATGAAATTATGTTATTGTAATTATCTAGTGGTAATTACAATAATATAATTACATAATTACCTAATGGTGCACATTGCATAGTAATTACTTGGTAATGGGCTCAGTGGGCAAGAGGACTTAGGTTTGTGCCCGCTGGTGGAACCTGTGGAAGTAATTGTGAAAATATGTGTAAAACGTCGCTCATCCATAGTCAGACTGTTTATCGGGAATTATCCAAGTTTTCTCCCATACAATACGCAAATGTCAACAGTTGCCCTTAAAGGTTTCCCGGAAATCAATGTCCTCCCTGCCATGGTGGCTGGGCTGTTCGGGGCCCAAGTAAGTGAAACACGACATCTTCGGATCCAATGTTGTTGTTGTTGTCGTATCCCCTGAAGAGTACAAAAAAAATCAAACATCATGGTGCCTCCGAATAATATTGGCTATGTAGATTGCCAGCTAGGAGTATAAATATTTTTCCGAGGAATGGTCCAGATAATGTATGGCAGTTGCAGCAGTTAGGCAATCAAGCACATCAGGAAGAGTAAGCTCGACATCAGGGCAGTTACCAAATGTTTTGGTAATTTTTAACGCCACCAGCAGAAATTTTCATATGTTTTGTGATGCTTCATCTTAAATTTTGTGAGAGTAGTAGCTGTTCTTCTGTCGACATTCAGTTCTGTAATTTGGTATTTAGTTCTGATTTTAGAAGAAATCATAAGTTTATATTTTATATAAAGCATTTACATCTGCAAACAATGTAGGAATGACAGTCTGATCCTGACTTCTGGCATTCTTTGCCAAATAATCTGCAATTTCATTAAATACCAAATCTTTAGATACAGTAACAATAGTAATATGTGTTAAGCTTATTTATTCAAAAAAATATTCTTCACCAAAATGCCTGTTCAACTACTATGTTAATCAAATTAATGTTAGAAACACCAGTTATTTTACGTACTCTTTAAAAAGAAAAGATAAAATACCAAATATTATAAAGGCTTCACTTTAAATCTTGTTAAATCGGTATGCATCGTAACACATGTTTTTTTTTTTTTTCTTTCATTATTATTTTTTTTTAAATGAAATATAATTTTTTAAATTTTAAGATTTTCTTTTTCTATGTAAAGTTTTTTTTATAAAACAATATTTATTAGTGATTTATCAAGCTTTATATAAATTCTGTTAGAAATACCAATTACTTTTAAATAGCAGAAATGACATTCATAGAATATTCTTTAATAAATAAATAAATGCCGTTCATATTGCAATAATAATAATAATAATAATAATCAATAACCTAATAATAATAATAATAATAATCTTGAAATACATTAATCAATGGATAAAAATATTGGATTAATTCATATTTATTAAATTTATTTTATTGATCATTTGGATCTTACTCCATTAAACAGAATTTCTCAAGAAACTCAAGTTTACTTAATACTTAATCCAAACATGACCAAGAATTTTAATTGCAATATTATTATTCAACTATCAACAGCTTGTACCATTTATTTCAGTTGAGCGAATATAACTATCATAATTGCTGAACTGTTTCAATTAATTTCTGAAATCAAATATAATAGTTTAAGGATACTTTTGACTCTAGACAAATTGTAACTTCTAATGTTAACAATAAATGTTTAAATAAAATGCTACAGTGAGATTCAAACGGGTTTTGTGAAAAGTGCTTCAAGCGGTTTATCAACGAGCAAAATAGTACTATTTATTAGTTTATTCATTTATTTAAGTTTGAAATTATGTTTAGAAGAACACATTCTGTATAAGAATTTTAATTCGTGATTAATTTTTATTTTAAAAAAAGCATCAAAATGAATTTTAATATAAACGTATTTCAAAATATTTTATAAACGAATAAAAAGCATTGCGTTTAATTTACAATTATTAAATTTTTGAAAATTTACATTTATCATAATTTTCATTTATTTAATGAAAATAACTGTCAAATTGTTATGAAGTATATTTATTCGGATTTAAATGTAGTTAATATTATAATTAGTAAATAATATAATATTTATATATTTATTTTATAATATAGATTATATCAATTTATATGCAATATGATTTAAATTTTCTTTTATAAAAATATATTTAATTAAATTTTATGATATATATCACTATATATTTAATTTTTAGTGACAGAAGTCTGAATGTTAGGCACTTCACAATTTTTATGTAACGAATACTATAATGGTTTTGGTAACCAATTTGCGTGTAGCGAACACATTAGTAGCTTTTGCGTGTAAAATGGTCGTGTTTCTAATTCACTCCTTGTCAGTTCTTTTTTTGGTTTTGACGTGGTTGTGTTCCTTATATGTAAAGTGTGATTATTGAAGTAGTTGTTAGCCATCTAACCAACTTTAGTTTTTATAATTTTCTTGAAAAGTTTCATCAAACTATTTTTTAATTTCTTAATTACTTCACATGAACCTTTATAAATAATAAAAATTTTTGAAAGAGTTTGTTTGTTTCATTGGAATTAATCTGTTTTTATACAAGACAAAACTATAGAAAAAATAATAACCTTACGAAAATTTCAAAAGAAATTAAGCTTACAATTTTCAGAAGCAAAATATATTATATATGTTACATATATATTATATCTATATCTATCTATATATATATATATATATAGTGGCATCTGAGAACTATCAGTGGTACATTTACATGCTGTATGAAAACAAGTAATATAGAAAAAAAAAAATTTTTTAAAGTCAATTTCTACTTTTTTTTCGCTATATTGCAGAAAGTCCTTTATAAATAATGTTTAAATTTTCCTCTTACATCTGGCGCCATCTATTGGTAGATAAATGCAACTTAAATCTAAAAAAAACTAAAATTAATTAATTTAATTTAATGAATGAATTAATATTTGAGAAAACTGTATTAACATCCAGTGTCATCCACTACAAGTTCAAAAAAATGTATTTGAACTTGAGTGGAGGAATGAAAAGTATTTTATTAACGATTAAAAATTTCAACAAGATATATATAGCAAGTGTGTGAATTAATAGTAGGAATTGAAAAAAAGCAGAAAACTATCATTAGGAGGCCTGCATTGCTATCAGACATTATATTACTATCTCAACTAGATCTCTTCGTTTCTTAAAAATGTGGCTGCTATGCGTAATTAAACTGTTACTTATACACAGCTGCTATGACAAAGTAGGAGTGGACCACTCAAATAAGAAGAATGTAATATTTCTGATTTTTTATTTTTATTTTTCAGTAAGATATAAAAAACTGCATAATTTATTTATTTACGTCTCTATAAGAGAAACAAGTTGAATTATTCTCTTTTGATAGAAATTAGATTTTTGCACTGAAAATTGCTTTCTTTTGATAAAAATTAGCCATAGAGAAGACCAATAACTAGTGAATGACTTATATCTGTTTGAGTCTCTGCGTTTCACCTGTAGTGCAGCGAAAAACCAAAAATGGACAAAGTAAATATAACGCAACTGGCAACGGTCTCTAGAGCCGAATAATTCCTCCCTGTTTCTATTTTCGAGTTTCTTCTTATATCTCTTGGAGAAGAATATATATTTTAGCTGCAAAAAAAAGCAAGAAAAAACCCCAAAAACCTTTCATTGTCATTTTAGTCTCTGGCGGGTGCTTTAAGCAACTTAGATTTTATTTTCTTTAGTGTTTGCTGCTCATCTTTTTATTATTTGTTTCGGTTTGTTTTATTATTATCATAATTTTTTTCCTTTCTTTTATTTTTAAATCTTTTGTGAGGTTACCCCTTTGGCGCTGCTGACAACGTTCCATGATCAATGATAGGACTTTATTGTATTGTAAATTGAAGATTTCTGACATTCATTCGTTCTATTCCTGCCCCCCTTATTTTTGTTCTCTCAGGGTGTTATTTGGGGAAAGGGGTTTTTTTTCAAGGAATCAGCGGGACTGTAATGATATTTATAAATAGACACTTATTTGTCCCTTTTCGTGGTTATATTTAAAAAAGGGAATTATGGGATTTGTTTACTTTTTTAAAGAGTCGCAAGGGATGCGTTATCCAACCTTAATGCTGCTTGCTTGTAGGACAATTTAAATAATGAAACATTTTTTTAATTTTTTTATTTATTTATTTATTTTTATTATTTAAATAAAGCTTCAAACATTTAGTGAGATAAATATTGTATAAATTTCTGTGTTAATGTGCAAACATTGGCTTTAGTATTTTACTGAATTAGTATTTCTCACTATAAGAGAAAGCTGCACCGTTTACATTGCACCATCATGTACATATATTCATATATATATATATATATATATATATATATATATATATATATATATACAATATATATATATATATATATATTAAGTATGTATTGATGATCCGCCATAATTTAAAAATAATACTTAAAAATTTTTTTCCCCTAAATTTATTATGCTGTCTAGAAATTCGTATTAAAGAACTATTAAAATAAAATTTATTATTTATTTTTTATGAAATGAAATCTTTATTTTTTATTACCATCACATTTTTACGCCACTAGATGGCTCTCACCTTATCAAAACATATATATTTTTCATTCGTTAGGTTATTGTGAAATATAATTAAGGTAGAAATTTATAGTATTAAAGTGTGCAGGTTGGGCAATTAAGATTGTAACTAGTGTGTTGGATTGAGATACTTGAGGCACAGGTTGAGAACTCACAGCTTTATTTACACGCGCACTAACACACCATACATGCGTTTAGAGACATACAACATTTAACACATTTAAAGACAGATAATTATGGATTTGTAGAAAGACCCCACTTCTAAGCCGAAAACCCGATGCTCAGCTCAGCGCATGATGTGCACAATATACTTCCTAGTGAGAGTTTGTAGGGAAGTACAGTCTATTGACTGTCTATTATCCCTGTACTATTTCAGACTATTCCTGCACTATCATACAGAGTTGAGCTAAATATTTTTTCCTCTCGGGATTAGAGATTACAAACAAAACGTTTCTCAGCGGGAGCGCCGGTAGTGCTGTACTTCCTCTCGGGGCAGAGTCTCGAAGCCAGTATTTCTCCTAAACACTATAAGCGGCGCTCTTGCCAGTTTGTAGGAGGGAGTAAGTTTTAGTTACGTACCAGTTTGTACAGTATTAATTTTGAATTCATTTTACATTCTACCGTTACTGTATTCTTAAAAATATATAGTAACAGTTTAAACATTAGAAAAAAATTATTGGGAATTCTTGAATAAGGATTCATTGCTTTATTTAGTCAGTTTATAATATTTAAGGCGAGTTATTTATAAATGACTCTTTAATTTTGCACAGATAATTTTTCTTAATAAAATTTACCACAACCACAACTTTTATTTTCTATACCCCCTTGCAACGCTGTGTCATATCTATTAGTTCCTAATAAAGAAGCCTGAAATAGCAAGGTGAATAGCGCTTTGGTCCTTCTAAGTTAGTTACAAACCTGAGAAGCGATGCCTCAACTAAATGTTCCCATGATAATGCCTAGAATAGGCTGTATAGATTAATAGGTGTCCAAAGTCTTTTCGTTTTACTTCCAGGAAGTGGAAAAAGAGTGCGAACCACCACTTCTGAAATGATTCGTTTCAAATTAGAGTGACACCAAAAGTGTCCAATTTCAGTTGAGGCTATGGGGTCCCTTCTTTCACGATGATTTTGATGATGGTCTTGAGGGTCTCGCATTTAAAAATGAATAGTGGAGAAGTATTTAGATTACGTTCAAATTTCAGTAGTATAGATTGCTAAAAATAAAAATATATATTTATAAAATAAGAAAATTTTGAACTGTCGTCTTTCAAGAAACATTTTGCATATGTTCATTACCAAGTTTAAAGCGTTCTTTTTTTAATTAATTTATCTCTATAATTGCAGAAAATATATTATTATAAAATTGAAAATATAGTACTAATTTGAAAATATATTAGATTTTGCAAGATTTATCCCAGATATCTTTGACAAAGTATATCTAGCATCAATCTTGCAAAATCAGATGACACAATATTTTGCCTGACATCGAATTAAGCTACCTGCATAAAAAAAAAGCTCTGCAATTTTTATTGTATTTTATAAAATAAACAAAAAGATTGATAATAAGAATAAAATAAATATCTTGATGAAAGAAACAAACTCAATTTATTTTATTTCACCTGTTAAAAACTGTCATGTAAACTCCCAAAGTTAAAATTCAAATTTAAAATTCAACATACTTAACAATTTTTTTTCTGTTAATATTCATTGAACATTCGTTTTAACCTGCTCTATTTTTTTTCCTAAGCTAATTTAAGTTTTTTGTACAGTTTTAATTAATTAATCAGGTAAAATATTTGCATTTGTAACTTTAAAATATAAACATTACTGATTAAAAAGCTTTTTACGTTCGTTATTATGCAAACAAAGGTTTAATCCTAAACAAAATTAATTTTACTTAATTTTTATTCTCGAAGAATGATTTAATTATCTGAAAATTATTTCGCTTAATATTTATTTAAAAAATGCAGCAGCCATTTTAATTTTTTTAATTTTTGATAAAGTTAAAAAAGGTTTTAGAATGATTCGGCAAGTTTTATGTTTAAATTAAAAAGTAGTAGATAACTTTTTTTTAATTTTTATTTTTTTTTCTTCTTTATTTTCAATGTTGTTAACTTGTCATGTTATATCTTATAATTTGGCTTTATTAGTTAAAAACTTTAACAGTGAGGAAAAATTTAGCATTAGTTTATCATAAGAATATGCCAAAAACTTTTATTAGAACGATACAAACTAAATGTTAAATATTAAGTCAGTTCTTTAAATTTTGGCTAGCGCTCTGACTTTTAGTACCATAGACTTCAGGTTCGAATTTTGGCGGTGGCATGGATGTTTGCTAAGGGTTTGCAATCCAAGTCCCGGTCTATTTTGTCTAAAGTGTGCACAAAATGACTGTAGAGCGACAAACCAAAACCGAATCTACGGCAACTTTGCAGAATGATTTAAGCAAATGATTCTGATGGAAAATTCTTTGCTTTTGCTTAAAAATATCAACACACAATTTGTAATTTCATTCTCACATTTTATTTTACAATTTTATGATTTTTTTTGATAAATTTTATTTATTTATTTTTTTTTAAATTTTTACTTTATATTTTAAATACACAGATCTCTTTAATAAGATATCTTTAAATCTCTTATCTATTATAATAAATATCTTATTATTTATTATTAGATCTCTTTAAATAGATAGATAGTTTTTCAATTAATTAAGATCTAAACCTAAATTAATTAAAATAATTGCACTTTTCGATCTCTAATAACAAAATACCTTAACAAATAGTTCTTTTTTAGCTTTTTTTCCATTTTATGCAAATTAAATTTGACTTTTTAAGCTCGATGAATAATTTAACTATCTGAAAAAAAATAATTTCAGTCAATATTTAATTTTAAATTGCGGCAACCAGATCCTGAGTCATATCCTTTGCTAGATACTATTCATTTTATGAGCTACAACAATTCCGAAGAGCGAACTTAGAAACTGCTCAGAAGCGATGACAAAAGATGGATGCACTTCATTAATTTCCAATTAATGGCGACGGATGCAACAAATCCCTGTAGAGGTCGCTAGTCTTCCGAATTATGTAACGCGCGGTCTTTGTTCGACGGCGTTGCCACTACGAAGTGTTAAAAAGGTAGTAGAATTCCGAATTCGATTCAGATTTAATTCTTGCTTCGCCTCGATTTATCTTCTCGATTTACGAGATCGTTAAAACGGCGGACTAGAGTTCTTTATAATGGAAAAATCAATATTGCAACGATTTTAACTCGGCAGAGGTAAATTCTTGTGTGGTTCGCACGGTCTTTGCTATTGATTTGTATCCATTAATAGTGCTGTTTTGATTTATCTTTTGAAAGCGAATACCAAACTGCATATTGATTTAGAAACTCATCGGAATGTATTCACTGGTTATTATTAAATCGTTGCTCGCAGAATGATTACGTTTCGTTTTGAAGGAAATAACCATTAGTTGTTAAGGCGGAAAAGAGAATTTCCTGTTGCTGAGTGACTCATGTTAGAAGCCCCAACAAATAGTGTAAACGAAATATATATTTTGTGACGAGAAAAAAAATTAGAAAAATATTTGTCTTTAATGAATGTGAAGATATTTTTTATCGACGAATCTAGCAAAGTAATCGATACATTCCAATTGCAGAAATTTTCACCAATTAAATATTCGTTTGCTAAGAGGCTTGAAAGTTAAATCTGTTTTATTTTAGTTTCTTACTTTTTCACATTTCAAACCTATAAAAAAAATATTTTTTAATTATTTAAAAAATTTCTATTAATTTTATGTTAATGCTTTCATTAGATGCTTTATATCAAAATTATATAGCAGATTTCAAGATAATACCTTATATTACATATATAAAACATTTCTATTAGAGATCATATTAGAAATGTTTTATATCTGTAAAGTAAGGTATTCATCTCGAAATCTGCCAGTAGGTAGACGGCCTTGGTCCTCTATGGGCTGTAGTGCTAGGAAGTTAATTGATATAAAGTATATATAGAAAGGATACAGAGGTTTTCAGATTTGGCAGACAAGGTTTCCAGCAAAAACTGTTATTTTAAATTTTAAACTCAATCGTAGTTGAAAAATATATATTATTATTTGGATATTATTACAAAAAAGAAAAATATATGTTTCCGATGAATCAATAGCCAAGAAAATCTTACTTTTGAATTTGAGAGGTGAAAGGATGCGAAAATTTCAGATATGACTTCTATATATCTGTAATTTAACATGGTATGGGTACGATGAATCAATAGCCAAGAAAATCTTACTTTTGAATTTGAGAGGTGAAAGGATGCGAAAATTTCAGATATGACTTCTATATATCTGTAATTTAACATGGTATGGGCACGATGAATCAATAGCCAGGCAAAATCTTACATTTGAATTTGAGAGGGTGAAAGGATGCGAAAATTTCAGACATGACTTCTATATATCTGTAATTTAACATGGTATGGGACTTGATGAATCAATAGCCAAGAAAATCTTACTTTTGAATTTGAGAGGTGAAAGGATGCAAAAATTTCAGATATGACTTCGACATCGTAATTTAACATGCTATGGGTACGATGAATCAATAGCCAGCAAAATCTTTGGTCCCTTTGAATTTGAAAACCGTGGCCTGGTCCGATGCGAAAATTTCAGTTGGTAATATCTGTAATTTAACATGGTATGGGCACGATGAATCAATAGCCAGGAAAATCTTCACTTTTGAATTTGAGAGGTTCCGAAAGGTGTGCTGAAAATTTCAGATATGACTTGGTCTATATATCTGTAAAACATTGACTGGAACATGTTCAATAGCTTGGAAAATCACTTTTGAATTTGAGACTTCAAAGTACCCAAACAACGATGGGAATGGATATCTGTAATTTAACATGTCATGGGCCACAACTGTTGAATCAATATTTGAAAATCTTCTTTTGAAATTCCAACGAAAGGATGCGAAAATTTCAGATATGACTTCTATATATCTGTAATTTAACATTTATGGGCACGATGAATCAATAGCCAGGAAAATCTTACTTTTGAATTTGGACGTCTATCGAAAGGATGGCTCAAATTCCAGATATGACTTCTATATATCTGTAATTTAACATGGTATGGGCACGATGAATCAATTCGCCGGGAAAATCTTACACGAATTTGAGAGGTGAAAGGATGACTTTTGTCAGATATGATATTATTATTTGTAATTTAACATGGTATGGGCACGATGAATCAATAGCCAGGAAAATCTTACTTTTGAATTTGAGAGGTGAAAGGATGCGAAAATTTCAGATATGACTTCTATATATCTGTAATTTAACATGGTATGGGCACGATGAATCAATAGCCAGGAAAATCTTATTTTTGAGTTTGATAGGTGGAAGATGTGAAAATCTCAGATATGTCCTCTGGATGTACTATATTCGTTTCAAATTAGAAGTGTGGACGATGGTAGATAAAGCTGCAATGTTACTTGTTTGCCTTTATAATGGAGAATGGCTTCAGGTTAAATTATCTTCATTTGAAAAAACATTTATTATTGACGGTCAAAAATTATACATTTTTTATACATGAGATTCTGCACTTATGTATATCAGGAACGCTCCACATATGGGAGAAGAAAATGACCTTCGGGACCATAGTCTTCTCTGATAACATTTTCCTAGACTTTTCCTATTCCTAGCCTTTCTTTTCCAATGTCCCATTTTCATATTCGCAAGATCCTTCTACCTCTTCATTCATTCATCATTTCCTAGGACATTCAGGTTTTCTTTTATCCTCTAACTTTCCATTATCAATTGTCTTTGTTGCTATATTGTCTTCCTTTCTATCCAAACAGCCCAAACACTGGATTTCTCTCTAGACTTAATTGTATTTATGGCATTCTTTTCCTCATATATTCTCCGTAATTCTCTATTTTTTCTGAATTCTCCAAACCCCATCATCTTGGGCAGCTCCGAAAATTTGTCTCAAGATTTTTTATTTCCCGAGTAATAACGACGTTTTTCTTTTCGGCTGCTTTAGAGTTCATACTTCTGATTCATGAGAGCCTGATGGCCGAATGGCTGCGCTCTGGCACTCGGTGCCACAGTTTCGAGTTCGAATCCCGGCGGTGCCATGATGTTTGTAGTGGTTCGGAATCAACTTTAAACCATAGGTGCTGGTCTAATATGATCGTAGACCGTTGTGGGAGTAGTGTTACTCGCGTCCGTAGCATATCTTCAAGCTACACGTGCCGCCTAGTTAGTGCTAAGTGAGTAACGTCGGTGCAGCGCTTGCCTTAAGGCATCTAAGACAACTGTGTAAGTGTTTGCCAGCTGCATTAGAAAAAAAAATAATTTTAAAGTTTCAATTGGAAGTGATATATGTTCAACGTTCTGTGGCAAAGAAAATCAATTTATAATTTCAAAAATATTCCTTTATTAAATATTGCTTTAATAAAGATTTTTTTATCTTCATACAATCTAAAAACCGGTATATTTATGGAATGCCATGGATGTTTGTTAGTGGTTCGGAATCCACTTTAAAGCGTTGGTCCCGGTCTAATATGATTGTAGAGCGTCGTGGGGTAGTGTTACTCGCGCCCGTAGCTTATCTTCAAGCTACACATGCCCCCTTTGTAGTGCTAAATGGGTAACAGCGGTGCAGCCCTTGCTTATGGCGTACATATTCACTGTCTCTGCATGACCAGTTACCTTAGAACAACACTTCTGATTCACAAATTACAGCTGATTTAAAAATGATATATATTTTAAATGTATCTTTTTATATTCAGCTTAATCAACAAAATATCATTTTAATCTAAACTTTATTTTTAAATGAAATTTTATTCTTCTGTTTCTATTAGGTTTCATTATATACATAATTTCTATAATGCAAAATACTAATTATGTACATAACTTACATTAAAAAACTTTGTTAGATACTACAGATAATCTAAAATGAAACAGAGACATTCAACTCATGTAAGTTTCAAATTCCCAAATCCTGGTGGATTTTCGGAACCTCCTAAACAGTCCCCATAACTTATTTTAAAGATGGTTTGCCTTCGGGCATCAATACTTTTTCTCGCCAAAAACTCTCATTTACTCTAACGCATTTCTAGAGACCGATTAAATCTTTAATAAATCTTCTTTCAGGCCCTCGATGCAGCTCTTTTTAATCCAACATGAAATCGAAGGTAGCTAGCTGCAAGTGTAAGGGGGTTGGGGGGAAAGGGGGGGATAAAAGATCCTACCTACATTTATGTGTGTGTACCGCGCCGGGAACTTCCCAAAAGACGTTAGCTGGATGAAGGAAGCAGTAATCTTGGCGGCTAAGACCACCAATTTATTGGATGAAACGATCGCCACGGCACTAACCTGCTATCTCTAATTCCTTGTCATTTAGGTTAACTTTTATCTTTATATATTTTTATCTGGTTTTGTTTCTGTTTGATTTTTTTTCTTTCTTTTTCTTATGTGTGTCTTCTTTTTTTTTTTCTTGGGGATGGTGTGGTGGTAGTCCCAACACGCTAATTACGATGCCTGGAAACCACTAAAGGGGTGTCGAGGGAGGGAAGCAATCGATAAATAAAATCTCATTTACCTACGATCGTCTGTTAAGGGGAAGTCGTTTGGGACCTCACTTTTCAAGTCGTGGTTCGATAGTGTCGGTTATTAACAACGGGATCGTCCCCGAATTTGGGTCGATGGTGGTCAGGGATTTTGAGTTATGGTGACTCGTTAGGTTAATATTTGGCTTGATGATTTATAAAGTTTGAAGAGAATGAATTGAATGGGTAATTAGATGTGAATTTTAAAGAGGACCGTGGGGAATTTCTAGCGTATTTCAAATAGTGAAGTGGTAAATAATGGAATTAAAAATTTATGAAAGCAATTGCATTTATTATTTTGCCCTATTAAATTAGAATTGATTTCTTAAAGTATATTATCAAGTGTTAACATGATGTAGTTTTGGTAAGAGATCCTCAACGTCTATGAATAATGTACGGAAATAAATTCAATAAGAATATAAGTTATTATTTAAAAAAGATTAATCTTCTCGCGTGGTATAAGAAACTTTCATTTAAAATGAACAATATTTTTCTACCTGATTTTAATTACGCGTTTTAAAATATGTGAATCTGTCATTCCTACTTACCTTATAGAGACCTTGCCAAAATCTAAACTTATAATTTCTTCTAAGATTAAAACTAAATCCCAAATTACAGAACTAAATATCAAGAGAAAAACAGCTACTACTCTCACATGATTAAGGATGAAGCACCACAAAAGTATGAAAATTTCTGCTGACGGCTTTAAAAAATACCAAAAATGTGACAACTGCCCTGATGTCGAGCTGACTCCTCATCATGCCTTTGATTGCCCATCTGTTGCAGCTGCCATGCTTTGTCTGGAACATCCTTCTGAAGTGAATTTTCACTTCGAGCTGACAATCAACAAAGCCACGTAGAAAATAATATTAAGTCACGTGTTCTGTATTTTGTTGTTTATTTTCTAGTTTCCAGAATGTAAACAGATAGTTGTTCAGTTTCTTAAAAGAGTGAATAATGTCTAAGGATCAGCTATGTTTACATAAGTTATTTCAACCCTTACTGAAGTTCCGTAGTGCCGTTGGGGAAATACGGAAAATATGAAATTTTTAATCATTAATATTATAGTGATAAAATATGTTCACACATGATAAATTAAATTTTTAAATGATTTCAGTTTTTTTTCTCCTGATATCAAAAGAAAAACAGGGTGTCTGAAGGAGAGGTATTCAACGAAAAAAATTATGATAGGAACGAAAATTAGAGAACAGTGTTTTGAACAATAATTTGTATTTGAGGGGTGTTTATAGCGTTGATACTTTCAGAGGTTGCTAAATAATTGAAAAAAAATATTTTGATATGTTCCAGGGCACTTTTATTAAACTTTTCGGAATTAATTTTCATTAAATCATATTTCATAGCGATTTGATAAGCATTCTTTAAAAACGAATTTGCGGTGAAAAAATCAGACCAGATTTTTTTAATGTTAAAATTATCTTGTTTAATTATCTTGAATTATAGTAAATTATCTTGAATAGAAATTTATTTTAGTAATTCATATTTTAATAAAACATTAAGATGATTCAATTAAATTTGCACTTTAAATATGAAATTTTTAATCATTAATGTTATTTTTATTATTATCGATCTCTGTTGGATAGCTGATAGTTATGTAGCATTATTTAGATAATTTTTATTCTCTGTATTTAAAATAATTAATTTTTGTTACTTATATAAAATCGTTAGAGTATATATCTGAATATTAGCCGAGAGTGCATTTTTCATACAAACAAAATTTATCCAAAACCCGTATATAAACCGGAGTAAAAATAAAAAAAATCGTTAATGTTCATGAAACTTATCATTATATGATTTTTTTTTTCTTTTTGCATAAAGGTTACATTCAAAACACCCATAAAATATGCTAAAAGATTAAAGTATTTTTTCTTTTACATTTTTCTTTTATATGTTAATTATTTACAGTATTGTATTATTATTTCAGCTGTATGCTTTGGTACTTTTCCATAAGCCAGATGCAAATTTCGTTTTTCCATTCTTTATGTTGGGGATGGCACGACAAACCTGCAATATAAACAATTTTGAAAATAAAACAAAAACGAATTTTCAAAAAAAGAATAATTATAAAAAAAATTTTTTTTTTCATACTTAAATGTAGACTAAAGAAATAATTACATGGTATATTTTGAAATATTTAGCGATTTATTGCTTACTATATCTGTCTAACGGTAAAATATCTTCGTTATCTACCTTCCTTCGTATCCTAACACCCTGTAATTTTGCTTTAAAAAAAGTTATAAAAATTCTCGGCTTATAGGATATTTAATTTTTTCCTTGCTTAAATAATGAATATTATTAAAATAAAAAAATAAAGTTTGAAATCAGCATAATTTTTCAAATTAAGAATTTAAGAAAAGTATTCTTGTACTACTAAGAAAGAAAGAAAGAAAAAATGTTTCATACACAACAAAAAGTTCTTGGATTATTATTTTTTTTATGTGTCACTACACAAAGTAAAAATAAATTTACCGAATTAATTAAAGAAAAGATAATTAAGCTAACCTAACTTGATTATTTTTGTTTACCCACTTGAGTAATATATTTTCAAAATTGTAAAAAAAAAAGTCTGCTTATCTTTTTCTAATAAAAAGCGGAATTTTCGAAAGATTAATTAATTACTTTTATTTCGCGCGTGATTATTATTTACTTAACAAAGAAAAAAATGTTGATTATGTCTATAAACACTTTAATATTTTCTTTTTTTTTTTTTAGTTCAATTTAACAAATATCAAAACCAACGCCGATAGCAATTTTCACAATTAACCGAATCGTAAATTCATTTCATTTGATGAACAAAATGGCAAAAAAGGAAAAAGTAGAACATCACGAATTTTCGTGAAAGGATCGCAAACAACCCCATAAAATTGGGCAAGAATCCTCATTTAATGACGAAAGTTATGCCAAGAACTTTCGTATAAATGTTAAAAATAAATAAAAAGGCAATATAACGTTTACTTTTTCATCAGCCTTCATAGCAATTTATGATGTTCTGTCTGTAATTCAAATTATGCAAGGGCCAACAACCGTGCTTTTTTTTTTTTTTTTTTTGTAATTTTTGTGGCCTTTCGTGTTTCTGACAAATAAATTCCGAGCGTAACATCCGGTCTGTCGACACGTAAATGCGATAGACGAATTATTGTGTGATTGTTTCTAATTATACTTGTTGTGTCTGACTTTTCTTGATGAAAAATGATTCAACAGAAGTATGCAGTTCCTCATAAAAGATTACGGCTCTCGTAATATTTTGCTCGAATTGTTTTTTGTCCTCTATATGCTGTTGGCTTATAGTAGTTTATTGCTTTGATATTTATAGTTAGTATCAGAAATAAACAGGAATTAGTATCGGAATTAAATTGCAGTGTTTATTAGATATATATGGCTTTGTTTTTCTTTGTTAAATTGGTTCTGAAATAGATAATGCATAGAATTAAATATTAAAAGAAGGATTAGGTATCTTTTTCTTATATTTTTGGCAAATAGCTTAAATAATATTATATTTTATTTTAATCTCAAAGAAAAAAAAAAAAAAGAAAGAAAAAAAAAATGAGGCTTAAAAACGTTATGATTTATTTATTCTGTTAAAATAATGACTCTTGCAAAATTTTCGATGAATATCGACAAAACTTTGCTGCCACCTATTAGATCATAAATTTGAAAAACTCGGGTGAGCATTGACTTGTATTGATGAGTTGACGTTTTCCCAGTTTTCTATAATACTATGGCATGGATGTTTCTTAGTGGTTCGGAATCCACGTTAAACTGTAGATCCTGGTCTAAATAGCACAAAATGACCATAGAGCGACAAACCAAACCAATTTATAATAGGCCCTCCAAATGACGAATCATTATTTTGGACGTGTGGGGGGGATTGTTGCATTGGCCTTATACCAGGATTTAAATTGACTACTTTGATGTTCTTGAAAAAACAACACACACACACACATACACACACATATATATATATATAATATATTAGCTGTATATATCTATCTATATATATATGTGTGTGTGTGTGTAGCCAAGGCCGTCTGCCTTCTAGCAGATTCCGAAACATGAGGTGTTTTCTTTTTACGAGGTGGGGTTGTGCAGCAATATTGGACCGGGACATACGGTTTAAAGGGTATACCGAACCACTAGAAACATCCATGGCACCGCCGACTCGATTTCGAAACTTGGGGAGCCAAGTGCCAAACACTCGGCCATATATATATATATATATATATATATGTACAACATAGAATTAAGCATATATATATAATTGCATTTTTCATTTAAAGAGATAATTGAATTTTATAAATCTGAAAGAATTTACGGAGTAACAGTTCCCCGTTGTGTCTAGTCTAAGTGCGTGTATTTTTATCGAAATATTTAAGCGCAAAAACTATTATTATTAATTAACTTTCTTGCCTAATATTAAAAATAATTAAATAAAGAAAATCTGGTTCAAGTTTGCTAAATATATATAAATACTAAGTTTTTTTTTTTTTTATTATTATTTATTAAATTTACCAATCTCCTATAAGAAGAATACTTGAGAAAAAAAAAAGGGGAAAAAAAAAGTCTCGAAGACAAAATATTAAATATTTTTCTTATATAATTACCAGCTGACGCAAGTATTTATCGTGCATTAAAATATATGTGAACGAATTTTACACTTCAATTAATTTTTATCAAAAAATAATTTGAACTAACAGAGGCAGGAACGTAAAGTATAATGTGCTTATAATGAGGAAGAGATGCAATAGTTGACAATTTTTTTTTTTTTTTTTTTTTTTTTTTTTTTTTTTTGCAGTAGTTTAATCTGAAAACAGCTAATATGAAACATGATTTGTAAAGAATCCTTTGTTTTTGTACTGGTATACTGGTTTTTCATTGTAATGTGCACTCGCTTGAATAATTCTAACAATAACTAATAACCCAAGATCCAAAACTATAAATAATTATTTACTACATTTTTAAAAGAAATAATCTTGCAACACATACTTCGTTACGGAATTAAAATATATTATAAGCATCTCAATACATTTACTGAATAGTAATGCTATATGTAACAATTAACATAGCATAGGATTTGTAAACTATCTTGGAGTCTTGATATATAAAATTTTGGTACACATACTATCCATAAGGGTTAATAACCTTAACTCCAAAACATTAAACACCTTTGTTTTCTTTATCTTAAATAAAGGGGCAGGTGTTCCAACTACGATTTTCTTGCAATACATATTTTATATAATTTATTATTGGAACAAAAGGATTTAATACACATCACAACACATTTCTCCACGGAGACTTGGCGGAAACTATTGAAACATTAACATTGTGTACAGACCGTCCCATTTCCTTTCTCTCCTGTACAAGAGTCACCACAGTTGACATGCGACGATAATCGGAAAACATTTCGTTGCAAGTCATTGTCATTACCTTGACGTCCAATAAGCATGACTAATTTTTTTTCAAGGCTTATTATGACACGATTATAGGTTACAGCTGCCACGACCAGACGGGTTTTTTTCTTTGCTTTATTTGTTTACCATCCCTCCTACGGCGATTGTGATTGGAAGACCATGTACATCCTCAAGTCAATAAAACGAGACATAAAATGTGATTTGCGAAACAAAGGAGTGGGCTGTCCTCAGAACGGGCAACAACGACTCACGTCCGCTCAGAGATTGTCCTTGGAGAAGTCGCACCTTAACCTCTCCGGGCACTAATGAGTTTTTCTTTTTCACAATGACATATTTTATTATGATTATGTGTTCTTTGCGGTGGATCCGTAATGGCTCCAAAGGAAACAATTGAAGTGACGTCCGTTTCGAAACAGGTATGATTTTGGGAGGAAACGTTTTTAATAATCTATAAATGTTTGGATTGTTGTATGTTTTGTGCTGTATTGACTGGAAGCATTTCTTTATTTTTATTGGTTTTTTTTTCTATACTTGCAAAATTTTTAATAAGAAAGTAAATAGTCTCAAGCTTTTTAAAGTTCCTTTAGGGTGGATTTCTACCGGATATTAAAACTTTTTCTTCATAGAAGGTCAACCAAATAGAAGTACAAGCGGGCAGGTTTGGGGTATCGCTACGGTCATTTTATATACAGTAATTAGACAGGGACCTACAATTTAACATGGATTCCGAACCACCACCACTACTACTACACCACACCACTACTATTACTACACACCACTGTGGCTAGACTCATTTACCCCTTTACTGTTTGGAAATGATGTGGGTGAGAAATCTGACTGGGTTCCGTGCCTCTCTTTACAATCATTTGAGACCGGGAACTACGGCTGCAAGTGGATTCTGAACCACTAACAAACATTCATGACACTGCCAGGATTCGAACCAATTGACTATCAAGCCGCCACAAGTTGGTAGGAGTTCCTATTGGCTGGTATTTTAAGATATGAGATTTTATAAGATGGAAACACATCATTATTTTCAGCCGACTTCATTTAAATTTATATACATTGTATAACTAATTTGCGAAACTTGTTGACATCTTTGCAATATGAATTTGCTGGATCAACCACATTCCTTAAGACTGAAAGGAATGGTCATTTTATGGCGTTATTGTAGCAGATACAGAATTATCAATGATGCTTACTATACTGTACTTACGGCAATAATACCTCTAAAACATTAACTAACGTATACTAGCACTAGGTACGAGTGGAGCTGATAAAGATATTCTCAAATTATATAATTTGTAATTAATTGTAAGATAAGAAAATTGCTGGAAAAAGAAATCGTAAATAGAGGTTTAAGATTTTGATTTAGTTTACGATTTTGTCAAATATTTTACTAGGTGTAAGTAAATTTTTAACATGGGTTCAAATAATTCATAAGGGTAAAGAAAGATTATAATTGACATCGCTAGTTAAGATTAACCTGAAAATAATTTATAAAATTTATAAATAAAATATGGTGCTTATACACAGTTATAAGGAAAAAAAAAAAAAAAAAAATCAAATAACGGATAAAGTGTTTAACTTTTTTTTTTTAACAAAGTTATGAAAATTGTGTGATGAAATAATTTTTCTTGTTTGTTTAATAATTATTATATTCCATATTACATAAATAAAAAATTTAGTTAAAAATTATTATTTGAAATAAAAAATACAACTATGAAAATATATTTATTTAATACAAAATTAAATTAAATTTATACTTTCCCATTATTTAAATAAAAAAATTATAATACGTTAATAATATGCTTTTGATTCCTTAATCTAGTATAAAAATATGTATTAAATTGAAGTTCTACAACAATTACAGTTCAGATATTTGAAGGGAAAAAAAAAAAAAAAAGATTTATCGAAAAAAAAAATAATAACATCTTCATCACATCAGTTTTGACAGCATAAAAGACGAGTTCATACCATTTTATGTTTCAAAGCTAACAAATGCATTGGTAGATATTTTTCTTCTTGCAAATTTCATTAGGGGTCAAATAGCCAGGAACATAATGAAGTCATTGTTTGGCTTTTTTATTGCATTACAATGAACAGAAGATGGAATATAATCTCTTTGATACTTATGTGAATTTGAGAAGATACATATTTTTTAAAAAGTTGAATAATGAGTTCATATGTTATGCCAATTACATATTTATTAAGATATATGTTAAAGAGTTCGTGTGCTTGTTGTTGTTGTGGCGATGCAAGGCTCTGATTAAACATTAGAGAGTTTTTGCATACCGTATTTTGGACGTCCGTTAGCTTTTTCTCCCTAGCGCGCACGCTCATAGGAAACGTTACTACAGATACGCATGCGCAATTTCCTCTGAGCTTGCGCGCTAGGGAGAAAAAGCTAACGGACGTCCAAAATACGGTATGCAAAAACTCTCTATTGTAAAAGATAAAATCGCTACATTTATGAAAAATGGTGAAAAACTCATATGACTTAAATTTATAACTTTTTTATCCATTGTTAGAGAGTTTTTGCATACCGTATTTTTATAATACGGTAATTTTTTCTCCCTAGCGCGCATGCTGATAGGAAACATTATTACAGATACGCATGCGCAATTTCCTTAATCGTTACCAATGTTTAAAGAATTTATTTATCAACCTTAGATGGCCTATTATCAACTTCAAGTTTAACGTTATTATCATTGGAAATGATAGTACCGATACATGTAAACTGTTTTACTCTTTCGAATGTATAAGATTTTACCTGAAGTACGAGGGAAACATATGTTCTACTTGTTACGGACATAAATTTTGTTTTTTCCTCATTAATAGTTAATTCAATATTTCTGGCTGCAGATTCAATTGAAATAAAAGGCTCCACAATCGCCTGTCTACTTCTACAAATTTCTATGTTCAAAATTTAAATTGTTGCTAATGATGACTTATTTCACCATTAAATAAAAAAACAAACAGAAATCTGCTCGGCAAATTTCAACTTATCATGTATGAACATTCTTTACATGAATAAACTCAGGAATACCAATGTTTAATAATGCACGAGATGTATGAAGCAATTGATTGGAATACTACAAGAATGGCCACATTCAATAGCCACAAGAATATAGAAATCTTGAATAGATCAAGAACTTCATGAAGAAGGAATTGTTCAAGAATCTATAAAAGAATATACAAAAGTAAGATAAACGTCGTCGTAAATGAAGAATGAAGTATTCCCAATTCTACAAGAAACGCTATAACATTCAATAGCCAAAAGAATATATCAATGTTTGAAAATTCTAGGAAGAAGGAAGTATTCCAAATACAATAAGAAGCACTATGCAGCTCCAAGAGCACGGGAAAATGCCAAAAGTGATAAATGTGAAACTTCAAGAAGAAGGAATTGATCAACGCACAACGAGTACTTATAGCTATTGGATGTACAAATGTTTAAAATCCCAAGTCAAGACGCGAAAAGTATTCACAAACATATTACAAAAACCATACTACATGCTACAAAACCATTCTATAAACCATTCAACACACTATTCAAACTAATATATACAAACAAAAGCCAAATTCTGTAAAAAATTCCTTAAGATTAACGTTATTCATGAAACATTTCAAGAGTTCAGGGGCCCAAAGTACCACTTTCCGCCAAAATTTGAAATGGAGTTTTATTTGCTTGGCCTTAACCAGGACGACATCATGTTCACACATGATAAAAATAAAATAAAAGATAAACAATAAAAAAATCCTTAATGGCTTAGAAAAACAAATTGTTACAAATTACTTAATCCAATTAAAAAAATTAATATCGCATGTGAGATGATGCATACAAAAGAAAAAAAAAACCCAAATTAACACGCAAAAAACCATACAGATTCTTTCCAACAACTCTGGCAGCAATACTAATTAAGATCATAATCCCCTCTGCTACGAAATGCACAAATAGAAGACAAATTTATCTCTAGCTCCCTGGGAATAAATTTCAACAGAAAACCCTTTCCTTAGCCTCTCAGGTGGATTTATATAAATTGAACATAAAGTAAATCTTGCTTATACAAAAGGTTGGGGGAAAAAAGAAGTAGAGGGTATATATATATATTTTTTCTTCTGGGCTTTTGCATCAAATCTTTCTCACCATGCTATTTCGATCCTTTGCTGATAAATTTTTAAGCCCTTTATTATTCGTCTCTCCTCTCTCTCTCTCTCTGAATCGGGCTCGTTTATATAATCATGGATTTAATCCCAGAACCCTACGTTCTCTTTTCTTCTGTAATCTGATGGGGGTAGGGGGTTCTTTTTTAAAGCCCTCCTCGGTATTAAGGGTACCAATACGATACAGTATAGCGCATAACACGCACACACAGAAAAAAAATCTGGATATTTTTTTCTGTGATAGACTTAAAAACAACATTTGTTTTGCATAAAGGGAGGAAGACATTTTGGTATGTTTCGCCTTTTGTGTGATAAAAAAAAAGAATTTGAAGAAGAAGAATTCATTTCTTTTGCGGATGTCCTTATGAAAGATTTTGAAGATCTTTCTACATTTCTAAGAAACTAATTCCTTTTAAAAAAAAGATGCAATCTAAACTGAATATAGTAATGGTTGTAGTGAATTATGTACGTATTGTAAAAATTTTGAATGTTGAATTTTCATATGTAAAAAATAAGTTTATATTGAATAGTATGAAAATGATATATTAAATGGTATGTTTCGCCAACTTGTGTGATTAAAAAAAATTGGAAAAATAATTCATTTCTTTTGCGGATGTCCTTATGAAAGATTCTAAAGATTTTCTAAGAAATTTTAAAAAATTAATTCCCTTAAAAAAAAGATACAATCTAAACTGAATATAGTAATGGTTGTAATGTATTATGTACGTATTGCAAAAATCTTGAATGTTGATTTTATTTAAATATAATCTTATATTGAATAGTATAAAATTGGTGAATATATTTAATAGTAAAAAAATGATATATTGAATGGTATGTTTCTCCTTTTGTGTGATAAAAAAAGAATTGGAAAAAGAATTCATTTCTTTTGCTGATGTCCTTATGAAAGATTCTGAAGATCTTTCTACATTTCTAAGAAACTAATTCCCTCAAAAAAAAAAAAAAAAAAAAAAAAAAAAAAAAAAGATACAATCTAAACTGAATGAAGTAATAGTTGTAATGTATTGTAAAAAACTTGAATGTTGAATTTTTATGTAAAAATAATTTTATATTGAATAGTATAAAAATAATGATGTGCATTATGCTTTTGATAAATATTATTTTGAATATATCGTTATAGTGACCCTAGCATTATTTGAATTCCATTTATCACTTTTAATATTTTTATTTAACATAGCATGCCAAACTAGAATAATAAATTAAGAATTTATGATAGTCTAACAGTATGGAAAATAATCATATACACAAACTCTCAATTATGAAATTTGTTTAATAAATCAGCGTTATGGAAATCCTTTAATAAATGATCGTTATGCAATTCAATTAATAAATCTCATTTTGAAATTAAAATATCGTTCCTATATAAAATGTTAAAGTTTTATGTTTATTTTTGTATATGTAAAAAAAGAGGAATTTTATAGGGGAAAAACCCTTGAAAATTATGCAATTTATTTCAAATCAATTAAAATAATAACATTCTCCAGAATTTGTATACATTTTTTTCTCTTATCTTATTTTTATTCATTTTTAATGATTATTTCTCTTCATTTTTAAATGATCGTTATGCAATTTAATTAATAAACCCTCATTTTGAAATTAAAATTTGGTTCCTATATAAAACATTTAAACTTTATGATTATTTCTGTACTATATATATAAAAAATTGAGAAATTATAGGGGGAAACAAACAAATTTTTGAAAATTATGCAATTTTTTTCAAAACAATTGAAATAAGAATATTTTAAAATATTCTTATTAAAAAATAAATCTTTTTTTATCTTTATAAGATTTATTTCTTTTAATTTTTAATGATGATTTTAATGATTATTTCTCGTCATTTTTAAATGAATGTTATGCAATTCAATTAATAAACCCCCTTTTTGAAATTAAAATTTCATTTCTATGAAAACGTTACATCTTTATGATTATTTTTAAATAAAAAAAAATAAAAAAAAGATTTTTGACAAACTATAGGGAAAAGGAAACTCTTGAAAATTATGCAGTTTAATTTACATTAGTTCAAATAAGGAAATTTTTAAGCATTTTTTTCTATTTTTTTCTATTATGAGATTTATTTCTCTTCTTTTTTAAATAACGAGTTTCTTTTAATTAAAACATAGCAAAAGATTTTATCGCAAATATTTATAATTCAATACTTAAATAAAAGAAATATAATTGCAAAATAATTCTAGAAAATTAGAAAATAATTGCTGTTTTACTCTTGAACGGATAACAAGGCAGTGAAAAATTTGAAGAAACTAAGTTTACCGAACCGATATATTTAAAAACTACTCTGTGTTTTTATTTAAACTAGTTTTACTGAATCGGTAAGTTTAACTAACCGATTTAGGTTTATTCCGATTTTAGGTTTCCATAAACTAGCATAGTATAAAAGTATAAAATAGGCATTCAATGATTATTATATCTATATAGTATAAAAGAGGAATTCAATTTTAATAACAAGGTGCTCATTTATTGAAATTATTTATTATTGCTCATTTATTGTTTAAAAATCTATATTCTGAAACTGGAAATAGAATTAATATATATATATAAGGTGTATTGTTATAGTTCATTTTGCTGTGGTTCTCCTTTATGAGCGCCATGGTATATGACAAGACCATCTGCCTATTGACAGATTTCTAGACAGGAATTGATTTCTTTTTAAGGGTAAGGTTGTCATCCCTACGCTTTATAGTTGTGTTTGACCGGGACCTACGATTTAAAGGGATTCCGAACCACTACAAACATCCATGGCACCCGCGGGAGTCGAACTAGAAACCTGTGGCACCGAGTTCCATAGAGCAAGTCACTCGGCAACCAGATTCCAATATTATAGTTATAACCATTTATTCAGATATCGCTGTTAAATTCCTAGACTTCTTTGTAGCATGCAACCTGATGGCCAATTGGCTAGCGCTCTGGCCTTTGGTACCCCCCAGACTTGAGGTTCGAATCCTGACGGTGGCATAGATGTTTGTGAGTAGTTCGGAATTCACTTTAAACTGTAGGTCCCTGTCTAATTAGCCCAAAGTGTGCACAAAATGATCTTAAAGCTAAACTAAACTAAACCTCCAACAATACAGAAATTCATAATCTCATTAAAAGATGAATGCATCAAATTGTAGATCCCGCTCTAATTAGCCCAAAGTGTGCACGAAATGACCGTAGAGCGACAAACCAAACCTTTATAGCGCTATTGAATTCATTGACTCAACATCTTGCTTACAATAAACTTTAAAAATATACTTTTAAACAACGTGCAAACGCTACAAATGCACACTTAACAACCATTATCAACTTCAATTCCGTGAAATCGTTATTAAGTCCCTGGAATAATAAGCGCCGCGTGTTTGAGTACCGTAATTTTCTATTCGTTACAATCGCGGAAAATATCCGCATTGAACAAAACAGGCGCAAACGGAAATTTTAGAGTAGAGAGCACCTTCATTGTTCTCTGTCGAGTGACTGGTCCCGCTTTTTGGCGTTGTCGCTAAATGCACGAGTTTTCTCAGCTGTTCCGCTCGCACAAAAGAGGAGCCTTTTTTCACGCCATATTACAATTAATCCCTCCAATAATCCCCGGGAAGCTTTTACAACATATCGGACCCTTCCTCCTTTTTTTTTTTTTTTTTTTTTTCTTCCTACAGGGACTGGAAAGACTTTATCTCCATTAGCTGCAGCACCCGACACACAATACATTCTCGATTGGAAAGAAAAATAAGAAAGGCAACACAACAAAAAAAAATTTTTTTGAGCAACAAGGGACAGTCATAGGAGCCGTGATTTTGAGATTCAATCCCCCTAAAAGCGGGCGTGTGTGGGGCCCAAGCCCCCAAAGGGCCCCTTTTGGACGGCCGTCGACAATCAAACCAAGCAGTGGCACTGCGGACCCCTTGGCTGTGGTTGACAGTTTCAGACGCATGGGAATCGGTGCAGGTTAGTGCTGGTTCTAAATTGAATTGGAAGGGGTGGTCGGATTGCCTTTTCTTGACTCCCTTTTTTACTTTTTTAAAACTTTTTTAATGTTTTTTGGGAGAGTAGGGATGAGGAGATGAATGAATACAGCTCAAACTGACAAGAACTGCGATTGAGAGTTCCGGTTACCAAGTTTTGTGAGGCGAAAATGGCAAAAAAAAAAAAAAAAAAAAAAAATGAATGCCTGTTCAAATATTTTGGGCATGTTCCACCCCTGCTTTTCACTTGTGGATTTATCCCCTCCCCCATCACTGCTGCATAGTACTCCTAAGAAATTCCAAACAGACTGTTACAGTACACTCTGAGGGAAGACTTGTTGGCAGAAATGTTCCCTTTTTTGTGTCGTCGTGTGTTAGAGCCTCAGGTTACTTTGCAGTGGGTGTGAATGGAGAAGCATGTTTTTTTGTGTTCGGAGGATTGAATGCGGAAGAAATATTAAGCAGCAAATATCAAACATGTTTTGTAAAACGTATTTAAGTTTCTTTTTTATAAAATTTGTGTAAGCCTTGTATCAGGAAAAAAAATGACAATATGAAAATAATTTTAATTAATTTTATTTTATGCATATTCGTAAATTTTGTTATAAGAATGATATTCAACCATTGTGTAATTTGTGTCTTAAAACATGGCTTCGTTATAAAGTGAAAAGTGATTTTGTTTAAAGGAGACCTGATGTTTTGTATTTTGAGAGTTTGTTTAATACTGTTATGATTTAACTATATTAATACTTAATAGATATATATGAATTGTTCAAGTTCTGTTTTGGGAAAGTGGAAAAATTGTCTGATATACAGGCGGGTCTTAAACTATGGGACGATCATACAAAATAAAAAAGAGTAATAATAATCAAATAATCAATAGCGTAATAATAGTCAAATAATCAATTGAGTAATAATAATCAATAATAAATATCTAATAAATGAGAAAATTACCAAAATATAACTTAGAAGAACGTTTTAAAGAATACAAACTTTAATTATCTTAAATTTAAAGGAAAAATCATTACTCTCTGATTTTTGCAAACAAATAAGAGAATATTATCAGAGAGTAATTATCAGACAGTATTATTAGAGAGTAATTCTTTCGACAAATAATTACCATCTGATTTTTTTTCTCTCTGATTTTCAATTTTATATTTATAGATATTTAACGTTAAAGATCATTGATCATAATAACGTAAAAGTAATTTATATTTGGCTACTGTCGAATACAGTCAAAATAATCTATTTCATAATAAGCAAAAAAACATTTTTCGATAATATAACATGTTCTGAAAAATGAGATATGATTTATTGACATTTCATGTCACTTAAATTTTAATCTATTTCTGCTTTTAGAAATTAATATTTGCTTATAAGTTGCCATTGCATTTTAGTAGACATAATGGATGATTGCAATTAATAATTTGTGTCAGATGAATCTCGAGAAAAACACAATATTGTTCATATAATGCTAATATAAATAAGAATAAAACATGAAATATATTGTGACATTTAGGGATGAAAATAAAAAACAGGAACGGAGTAGGTCATATTATGCCTCATATATTGCGATATATCCTCAAATAAAAAATTAATACAATCTAGAAAAAATCTGACTTGTGGTCTAAAGATAATGTGCCTACATTACAATTATTCATTAACCATGATACTCTATAACGATTTTGATAACTTGTATAAGCCATCTCCCATCAAAAATACGGCTATTTGGTGGAAATTTGTTGAATATTTTGCTATATGACATGCAAATGTTGTGTAGTTGTTCTATCATTGGACTGTTCGCAGTGTACAAGAGTAGTATATAAAACCCATTCATGCACACAGAGAAAAAGATGAATTTGTCTGATATACGAATATTGTACTTCTTTTTTTTCTGAATCCCGACGTTAATTATTTCTGAGTTTCACTTAACACAATTTCAATATAATATGGAGAAAACGATAGTAAAAAGAAAATAATTTCATTTTAACTGAAAGATCTTCATGCTCTAATATATAATATTTAAATTTATAATTTATTTGTTGCTACTGCAATTATTAAAATAGTAAGTAAGTAAATATACCTAGTCAAATAAAAAAATTCGTTAGTCAAATTTGTGTGTAAAACTAATTTACAATCCCCTTTTCTAATTACCTTACAAGTCCTACCACTTACCTTACAACTAATTACCTCACCATCGTTTCTAATTACCTTACTAATTTCCCTTAATTTAATGAAATTGCCTTATAAGTTTAAAAACATTAATCGTTTTAAATATTAGCTAATTTACTTTTACATAACTGTTTTAATTTGCAACGAATGTTGTAAAATTTTTATTTGGAAATTTTCGCTTGGAATATAAAAGTGAAAACGTATCAAATTTTATTATTTAATTATTATATGTTTAAAGATATTTACGAGTAAAAAAAATTTCTTTTTTAAGAGTACAATATAAAATTACAAAATTGTAAATTAGAAATTTATATTCTGCGTAATCAAAACTTTCTCATATTTATTTTCCTGTTTAGTTAAATATTTTTTGTTTTTTTTATTGTATATTTTTTCTATTGCAACTATTTTTCATATGTCAATAAACTATTTTCTGATAAACAGTTTGTTTCAATTAGCAATAGTCTTTAATCAAACAATTTGCAAAACAAACAACTTTTAATCATCATAATATCTTTTATTATAACATTATATTAACTTTTCCTATTATTATATTATATTATTTCATTAAATTTACTGCTCTATTATAATTTTAAAAAATGCCATCAGGTGATGAATATATTTTTAAGTTAATTTTTAATAATATTTCTCAAAATAACTGTTTCCCTTTTTTTTTAAATTTGGGAACATATTATTTTGGGTTTTTGTTTATTGATTAATTAGTTCTCCTTAAAAACTCATTACCTATCAAAACCTCAACTCATGTAATAACGAAAGGGAAAAAAAATCAGAAGCAAAATTCCTCCAAAAAATAAAATACATTACCGAAAAAAAAATACACTTTATCAAATTACGACCATTTAATAAAAAGAATAAAAATATTATATCTATAATGATTTTTCAATGGCATAAAAAATATATCCCCAACCCTAAAATCAAAAATTAAAATTCGATATCTGTTTCAATGCAATCTTGTATCAATTAGTGTCAAAAAAATTTAGTAGCTCTTTATAAAACCATATCGACTTGTAAATAAATGAAATCCTAAACTACGATCACCACATAATACAGTTTAAGCTTTTAACCTAATATAAATTTCATGAGCCTAATGTTATTTATACAATACTTTTTTTCGTTCTTTTTAAAAAAAAAATTTCCTGTTTATTGCAATCTTAAGATATAAAACAGCATCAGATAATATCTTTAGTTTTTTTTTAAATTTTTTTTTATTTATTTTATTTTTTTGTTACCCCTTTACGTCGCGACATATCGGAAGAGGGGATCTCTAAGTTACGTATCGAAACTAAAGGTCCATTCGTCAAACTGTTAGAGGAAAAAAGGGTTTAAAACCGTATGATGAATATCTGCCTTCAACGAAATGTTTCCTCTTATAGCTGTAGTGAGCAATACTCTAGATTAAAAGGATTTATAAGATGAAAAAATATCGATTTGTTTTAAATTCTTTATTTCCTTAAATTCGTTTTTAAGCTTCTTTGAAACAAAGTTTTGATTTTTCTTATAATTAGGTCATCCCTCTGTTGTTGTTCTAGTACATCTGGCAATACAAAGACAGTTAATCTTTATGCCATAAGCAAGGCCTACACCTTTGTTACTCATTTAGCACAACCCAGAGATCACGTATAGCTTGAAGATATGCTACGGATGCGAGTAACACCACCCCCACAACGCCCATATTAGATAGGGACCTACTGTTTAGTGGGTTCCGAACCGCTACAAACATCCATGTTACCGTCGGCACAAGAACCCGAAACCAGAGTGCTTGCGACTCGGTCGTCAGGCTCGTAGTCTATTCCTCTATTTTGCTCATTTCTCGTGTCTATAACGGGAATGGTCATACTAAATTTGTTGATTGACGTGTTCTTCTGTTAAGATTAAAAAGGAGAGAGGAGTATATGAATCCTCAAACGCCATCGTGGTTGTTTATACCAAATTGGGATAGTAGTGTCAAATATCCTCTGTGGTGCATCCTGGGTAAATCTGAACTCTACCGTTCTAGCAGTGGATAAGTCAGATAATAATCTCTTCCGTTTAAAAATAGCAATATTTTTTCGTTTCATAAAAAGTTTAATTTGTTTAGTAAATAATTATTCTTTGATTTCAACAATTCAAGCATAAAATTAAAAATTGTAGTGTGCAGGGTGGACAACTAGTCATTGGGTTGTAACTGTGTGTGGTTGGGTTGAGATATTTGAGGTACAGATTGGAAAACTCACAGCTTTATTTACACACCCGCAAACACCACACACATATAATTACAGGCACATAATATTCAACACATTTACAGACAGATAATTATAGATTCATGAAAAGACTCTACTACTAAGCCGAAAATCCTATACTCAGCTACGAGCAGGCTGAGCGAAAGATACTTCCTCTCCGGGTGAGAGTCTGCAGGCCAACTGACCATTACACCTGATGGCGAAATCATTATAATAATAATAAACAGTTATTTTATTACTGATAATTGGTGTAATTACTAGTTAAAGCTTCTTTACATTACTTTTAAATTTAAAATATTTGACGAACCTTTTTAAAATTCATAAACAGTAATGAACATATGGCTGTAATAAAGGACAATTTCCACCTAAGGCATCGTATTGTTTTATTAATAATAATATAACAGAACTTCTATCTTAATAAAATTAATCATTTCCAATAGTTAAATTAAATTAATTCATAATTGTGATAAGTGGCTTAAAATTCTTTGTGAAGAGAATAATTTGATGAGACCCAAAACTATTTGAAGTATAGTTCTAACTAATTGCAACTAATACACGATAATTATTAAAATAAAATATGTTCAATTATTTTGCAAATTTTTTTTATTAATAAATATATTTAAAAGACCATTAACAAAATAATAAGCACAACAACAATAAATTATCTCTATTAATCTTATTTTGGCAATTTTTTACATTATATATTAATTACATTAACTCTAGAAATGATGAAACTCTTTTATTTTATTAAACTACAGCCTTAATGGTTTAATACAATTTTCAATCAACTAAATACATTTTTTCCTGCAAAATAATAATTGAATTCCCGGTTATTATCTTCAAAGGCCCCCAATTTATTCGGTACCTTTCGACACAGTGTCCCCTAGGAGGATGGAGCAAATAAATTATAAGTGCATAATCCAATTATCCAAAATAAATGAAACGCTATTAGCTACATAATTAAAAATCTAACTTTTCTATCTCAGTACCTTCGTCATTCACCGCTTCTGGTACATCCTGAAAACATTTCGCATTCGATATTAAATACATTCATTGCTAACTTCAAGTCGCTAATGGAATAATTCCTGTCAATTAGGGCCACGTTCCCCCCTACGAAATCGTCAATAAGCCGGAACACTTTCCGGAACGTTTTCTGGAAAATCCCCCCCTCCTGTGAGAGATACCCAGTAGAGCATTTAATATCGAGACATTACCTATCAGCCAATAATACGCGCTGTATTATCTTCGTTCAATAACTAATGGTTTCCTAATGAATACCCAGGACAGACTGTTTACTCTGAGCGCGTGTAATTGGTTATTGGTGGGGATCAGAGACATGTCCGGCTCACTGGCGTTTCTGCTCGTGTAATTATGGGTGTTATCGCTTATTTAGTGAACCCTCTCAACGAAACGGACTGGGTTAACTCGACCGGTGAACATGGACTGGATAGGTCCGAGTTATCACTCAGTTAATTTTAATTTAAGTTAAAAATTAAAAATTTCTCTTCTTTTATTATTTGGTGACAGGAGAAAAATATATTTATAAATATTTTTAAACCTGACAGTGTTTGTCAGGACTCTTTAGATCAATGACGCCCATATAGGGGCCTGAATGGTCGAGTGGCTAGCGCTGTGGCGCTCGGTACCATAGGTTTCGGGTTCGAATCGCGGTGGTGCCATGAATGTTTGTAGTGGTTCGGAATCCACTTTAAGCCGTAGGTCCCGGTTTCATGTGACTGTAGACCATCACGGAGCAAAAGTCAGACTTCTACGTACGGGTGCTCCTTCACAACAGAAACTGCATCATTTCTAGATTAGATATATACTAAATGGGATAAGTAACAACAACAACAACAACGACCATATTGCATCGCCAATTATAATTCTTAATACTAGGATGTGTTTTAAACATTCACTTATTTATATCATCAGTATGATTTATAATCATGGCCCAACTCGTGGTTCAGTGGCAACATGCGCTGCTGGTGAGCATTATTGCGGAAATTCAATCCGCTTATTGTTAATGTGCAAAATACATACTGTATTAATGTATAAAAAATACACATATTTTTTTTTCATTCTTTTATTCTTTTTACGTGATAGGCTCCTACCAAAACTTTTCGTTGTGATTAAGTTAAATTCTAGTTATTTTAAAACAAATCTTATCTTCATAAATTCTTATATATGTATACTTTCTATATGTGGTAATGCCATTGCAAAATAATTTAAATTATGTTAAATGTAAATATTAAATTTTAGTTCTATTTGTTTCTATAAAACTGATTTTTAATTTGTCATATTTTACTTTAAAATTTATCATCTACTTATTCAAATTTTACTTTTTTAAAATAAGTTCAATAATCATCTACAAATTTGTGCTTTTGAATTGAAAATAAATTCTAATCGATCAATACATATTCTTCATTGATTTTAATTTTATTAGTAATATTACATTTAAATAACAAAAAAAAAAAAAAAATTAAATTTAAATTAATAAAATTCCTGCATAAAACTTGTAGCCAAGCCATATTTAAAACATTGTTACCAACCCATGTAATAACACCTGGAAACAAGCTATACCAAATTACTTTACTTCATCTTTTATTCACGTTATACATTATCCCCCAACTACATCGTCGTCGATATGTAAGAAAACTTTCCTACTTCAAACGAAACCAGAACCATATCTTGATGCAAACCTTAAAGATGATGCACAGCAGAATTAAAGGAAGCCATACATGCCATCAAAGAACATCTTTTCGCGGATGGCGAAATATCCGAAGCACAATTTTTTGGCGTACTTGCACCTCTGGGAACATTTCCCGGCTTTGAAGCCAAGCCGCGTAATTAGCAAAGTCTAGTAGCCAAGAACTGTTGGAGTTTCCTAAACCCCTTTTACGTCTTTCAGATGAGCCACTACCGCTTTTAAATTGCGACCCAATGATAAATGTGATTACTGCATTCCCTTCCTCACTCCGTTCACCCCTTGCGCGCACACCTTTAATGCTGCCTTGATGTACTCAAAATGCTGCTGGGATGCAACACTTTGCGTGTGAGAGGCGAATCTGTGGGCTTTGATGATGCCACTGGCGCATTTAGCCCAAGCGTGGCGACATGGTTTTTAGATGCATTAAAAGCGGCACTTGGAAATTCATTTATATCGCAGCCGCCTCCCTTCCATTTTTGCCAACCCTGGTAGAGGTGGACTTGCTAAAAATTAAATTTGCAGTAGGTCGGAAGTATAATTCGATTGCTGATTTTCTGGGTTCTCCAATTCATCGCTAACCTTTAGGCTTTAGTGAAATTACTTTTAAAAAAGACCACGCCTCTTTTTCAACCAAAAGTGACGGTTACAGGGAAGGTAGTCAGTCTGGCAAGGTAGAACCAGAAAAATAAGCATTTATGAAATTTTTAAAGAGATCATATTTTTTTCAGATTGAACTATTTTATTTCAGTTTATCAGAGACGTTATTTATCAATATTTAACAAAAATGAAATTTCAGTTCGATATCAAAACTAGGAGTTATAAATCGGCCTGATGACGAATTGGTTAGCGCTGTGGCCGTTGGTACCACAATTAACTCATTGGAACGGAATGCGATTGAATCAGTTAATCTAGTTTGATAGAAGTGCGTCCATGAATAATTGTGGTTAGATTACTTTGAAATTGTTTTTATTTGGAATTATTTAAAAATGAAAAAGGTAATGGTGGTTTATAACATAATGGCGGTAATGATAGTTTATAACATATTGGTGGTAATGGTTGCTTATAACTTGTACATAGAAAACCTAGTTGTTTACATATATGTTTGCCTTAAGTTTGTGTGGTGGCCAATTGGCCTTTGGTACCCCAGACTTCAGATTCGAATCCTGTCGGTAGCATGGAGGTTTGTTGACGGTTCGGAATCCCCGTTAAACTGTAGGTAACGGTCTAATTAGCCTAAACGGTGCACAAAATGACAGTAGAGTAACAAACCGAACCAAACCAAACTAGGAGTTATAATAAAATTTTCAGAATTATTTTCAGGCCAATTTCTTCACTTTTTTAAAAATCTATTTTATTTATTTATTTTTTCAAATGCTGAACTTGTTTATCATGCTTGCATTCAGAATTGTAAATACAAGATTTAATTTTTTACTATTTTTCAAATGGAATAAATTTTTTTACTGGATTTTTACTAAATGGTCTCTTTTGCTTTCTAAACTAGTTTATTTATTCTGTAATTATGCGTAAAAAATACTTTCTGAATCCGAATAAAAAAGTATTTCAAAATATTATCACGTTCATTAGTCTTCCTAGAAATATTTCTATAGATTCATGATTAAGTAAAAGCAAAGCAGTTATTGAATGAGAATAATTTTTTGCAAATCTCTCTAAATCTAAATATAGATTTAGTGTTAGTTTTCTCTAAAATAAACATTCCTTTTTAGCGCATGGGAAATAAATATCTCTTCTGAAACTAATGACGCATTCAAGAATTTTTTGGAAGATTATCGGCATTTTGTTGAGGTAAAACCAGCGGCTTTCTTAGAAATTTATTTCAATATCAAGTTTATTGGATGAAAATGCTGTCTTGGCCACAACGAGGAGTAGTCTTTTTAAAACATATAACTGCATTAATATTTTGATGTCATTACATTTGTTTCGTAATCGATGTAGGCAAAAGATGTTCGTCAACAATTTTAGATTTTATGGCATCCATCATTCTGAATTTATTCCCTGATTTTTGTTATAATGTTTTGTTTTTCTTTAAAAAAAAAATGCTTCGTTAGGATAAGTTTTTTTTATCAAGATGGATTTGATTTTTATTCTACAATTTTGTATTGGTAATAATAACGGTAATTGCTAAGTTAGCTAACAAAAATTGCGTTTATCGATTCATAATTTTTGCTAGTTATTAATTTATGCTGTGAATAATAATTTCATCCACATTGTAATTGATGTCTGCTTAACATGTATTGCATGGCAAATTTGAAAGCGCACACTTTTAAAAAAATAAATTTTATTATAATTATAACCTTATTTTTTATTACTTTAATTACTAATCGTTTTATTATTTATCATTTTTATTATTTTTATACAAATTTGTAAACTATTTGTAGAATATTTATTAAAAATAGTACTGTGTAAAATTTTTGGCATATGTATATTAGTTTTATCTGTCGTTAGAACATTTGCTTTCTGGATATAATCCATAATTCCAGAAAGTTGTTAGCTCCTGAATAGAAACCAATGAAAGTTGTTAATTCATTGAAAAATTACAATAGATTATAAATATCAATATATTACAATAGATTATAAATACCAATATATTACAATAGATTATAAATACCAATATATTACAATAGATTATAGATACCAGATTACAATAGGTTATAGATACCAGATTACAATAGATTATAGATACCAATGAAAGTTGTTAACTCATGAATAGATACCAATTTATGTGTCATGAACTTCTAACATGAAGGTACCAATGAAAGTAAGGCTTCTTAGAAAGTTTTCAAAGATAGGTGTCCCCAATTTCCGAGTGTATTGGTGCTGGCAATCTGACTGTTCATGGAATTCATTCATCATATTTTCAACAAAATCCACTTAGTTTTCAAAGGGCTGATTGTCATGACACTACTAATGTATTCAAACATACATCCTCTTGCAAATTAACGAGTGTGTATTACTACCACTGAGATACGAGTGATACATATCTTAATTTATGAATCCCGAATTTGCAACAGTACATCTATATTATGATAAAAATATTAAATTTTTCCGAGTTAATATTTTATATTACAATTCCATTTATTACATATATAATTCATGAATTATGACGTTCAGACCTCTAATTATCCGTAACGTAATTCTCTTCCTATTTTAAACCTACATATAAGAATGAAATCAATATGATAATTAATTATAACCACCACATTTAATCCATTTGGCGACTTTCACACATGAACTAATACCGCCAAGGGTTCAGTACTTCAGACTTATACAACCCTGTTCTTCCGTCCGTTTTAGCTGAATACGTCGTGGGCATTTATATTTCCTTAGTAATGTCGCCGTTTCTGCTGGGCTTTGAAGATTCCTGGCCTCTTCAGATAAGTAGAGAAGGCACACTCAGATGCGTAACAGTTCGCCGCGTCGCATAGCAAGCAGCTATTAGCACGGCCACAGCTGCTTATTTCGAAGGTCGTTATCATTAGTTGTTCGATGCTGGCATCCCGAAATGTCCCCAAATTTCGGAAATGCATTCGCGCTTTACTCTCAGATTAGAGTGTGGTGACGATTTTGGGAACCATGAAGAATTTATTAAAGGATATTGCAGACTGATGAAGTCAACTATTTTAATGGAATAGTTTCAGTGATTTAAATGCGTGTTTTTAAACATTCAAATGAAATTAATTATTTTTTTAATTAAAATTAAAAACTTTATTAAAATATGAATAAAATTAGTCCTATATATAGATTTACATGCTTATTATTTTTCTCGTTGAACATCGGTGGGCTTCATGCACCACTTATATATTCCACAAATAGCCCACTGATGGGTAATGAGGGGTTTACAATGCCTTCCGTAGGGACTTTTAGACGTAACTACTCGACATTTGTGTTCGTATATGAGAAAACAGAAAAGTTCCCCCTATGCTAAAATTCTCAGCCTGGCTATCGATACGGGAGGCTTTTATACATATTGTCACGATTGTCATTGGGTCTTTTTTAAAGCAGTGACTAACAACTCTGGCTCTCGGTACCACAGGTTTCGGGTTCAAGTACCGGCGGTGCCATGGATGTTTGTAGTGGTTCGGAATCCACTTTAAGCCGTAGGTCCCGGTCGCATATGTCCGTAGAGCGTCGCAGAGCCCAATCTGATTTCTCACCCACATCATTCCCAAACTGTAAAGGAGCAACTCAGCTCTAGGCACACCACACCACACCACACCTAGGATATGGTGTGGTGTAGTAGTAGTAGTAGTAGTAGTGATTAACAACGTCAACAACGAATTTGTGAACTTCGGTCCTGCTGGCCCATGAATCGGGTTTCATGTCTGTTTCATTTAAAAATTTCATACTTTAATTTGCTTTATTTAAATAATATTCCAAATTAAAGAACATATTTATATTATTTTTCATTCAAATCATTTAGGAAGCATAATGTTTGTAAAACTTCTGCAGTATCAAAAAATTTATAAAAATCAGTTTGGATTTATTCTTTTAAATGTTATAAAATTGTCATTTAAGCTTTATTTATTGAATTTTAAATAATATTCCTTTTCAATCGTATTTTTTTCGTATTAGGATCAAAATACTCTTTAAGAATATCTGAAGTTACGTTGAAAACAAATATACGAATTTCTTTTTAATTTTAAAATATAGGATCTAAACTATTTTTAACAATAATCTGATAAGAATAAATATTATATTTATAAATTTGAAAATTTTTTTGGAAATTTACGTACGTTTATTTAATAAAAAAAACGATTTTAATTGTTTTTTTTCCTATTTTGCTTCATATAATATGAAACATGAAAGAAAGGAAAAGTTTTATGATTATATATATATATATATGTATAACTTTTAATTTATAATTTCATAATGAAATGTTGTTATCAAAAAGAATTAATTACATTACAGATTAAATCGAATTTATTTTAAGTGTGAGCAATTAGTTTTACCAAATTGCTAATATGAAATTAGTTACTATAGATTTTCAATATATAGTATAGCTAAATAATCATTTATCTAACAATACTATCTGGGGTTTACATGTTAAAAATAATTTATAGCATCATTTAAATTTAAGATACATATAAATACAGTCTAGTCATTTGGAAAAGACAACTACTTTATGTATACATTTAAGATTAGTGTGTTGATGAGACGACGTCTGGTTAACATAATAGCTGTAGGAAAATTAGGAAAAATATTTACCTCTGGTAGTTTACAATTCAAGCCTGGTGTTCAGCTCGATAAGTTCTAACTAACATTTAACTATAAATAACTAACACTTAAAAGTAATGGAGACTAGTGCTTAAGAAAATATGTCTGTCTGAGCCTGCTCTCATTCACACAGACGTTAGGGCATCTCACGTTCTCTAGTGAATACATAAACAAGTCTATAACTGTTTGCTCGTGTAGTGAAAATATTACCATAGCTTCCTGTTAGCAAAATTTAGTCCATGTGTACAAAGACGTGAAAAGGTTTTCCTTAAATCAGTGGGTAATCTACTGGTTTAAGTACTCTCAAAGACTGTTTACTGGCTATTTTAAGAATATGTTTCTGGTATATATGTGTTTATGTAAGGGACGTGTTTTCTCCTTGAATTGTGACTCTTTGATTTTGGCTACTAAAATGAACGGCACGCAAATGAACAGCTCAAAGAATATTTTAGAAAGTGCAACAGATAAATCAGATGATGTCTACACCTACATTTTTAGCAATAAATATCCAGAAAAGGCAATGATACCATATAAAAAGATATTGACAAAGTAATTAAAAATCCTGGAATGAATTTTTTTAAAGGGAAGAAAACGACATTTTAATTTGTTGTGACTAAATAACTTAGTGATGCTTAGACAAACAGTAACTGACAATAAGCAGTAACTGGCAATAGTTAGTTGGTTAAAAATTACTATATTTTCAATATTAGAAAGGTGTTCCTTATATGGTGGGTTCTATATTAGTTCATACTCGATTTGATATTTTAAGATTCTGTTCCTGGTATATTTGCTCACACATGTGACAGACTTGCTCTTTGAAATGTGACAATTCGTTCTTTTATTTGGCTGCTAAAATGAACAGTATGCAAATGAACAGTTCAAAGATTATTTGAAAGTGCACATAAATCAGATGAAGTCTGTACTTACAGTTTTAGCAATAAATCCCCAGGAAAGGCAATGACCCCATATAAAAAGTTATTGACATGGAAATTACAAACTCTGGATAAATATTTTCAGAGGAAAAAAAATAGCAGTTTAATTTATTGGGACTAAATAACTTAATGATGCCCAGACAATCAGCAATAACATGAGTAATAAATAATTAGTTGATTAAAATTAGTCTGTTCTCAGCATTGGAAGGCTGTTCCTTATATGATGGGTAATAAATTCATATATTACCCACCATTCATTCACATGTACTATTATTGGGTAATATATGAATTTATTACACATCATATAAGGAACAGCCTTATACGTCACATGTTCTCTAAGAGACTGTTGACTTAATCAAAGAACCTGTTCCTGATATAGGTACTCAAACATATGACAGACTTGCTTTTTGAAATGTGACACTTTGCTTCTTTGATGTGGCAACTAAATTTGACACTTTGCTTCTTTGATTTGGCAACTAAATTGTAACATTTTGCTTCTTTGATTTGGCTACTAAAATAAACAGCAAGCAAATGAACAGCTCAAAGAATATTTGAAAGTGCATAGATAAATCAGATGAAGTTGACACTTATATTTTTAGCAATAAATCTCTAGAAAAGGATATGACACCATATAAAATTATTTATAAAGAAAATAAAAACTTTGGATGAATATCTTCAAAGCAAAAGAAGAGCATTTTAATTTATTGTGACTAAATAATTTAACGATGCCTATACAACCAGTAATAAATAATTAGTTGATTAAAATTAGTCTGTTCTGAGTATTGGAAAGCTATTCTTTATATGGTGGGTAATATATTAGTCCATGTTCTCTAACAGAATGTTGACTTGATATTTTAAGAATCTGTTCCTGGTTTACGTGCTCCCATATGTGACAGACTTGCTCTTTGAAATGTGACAATTCGTTCTTTTATTTGGTTAATTAAATGAGACGCACATATTTAAGTAAACAGCTTAAAGAATATTTGAAAGTTTCCAGATAAAAGCAGACTGCAAAATTCTCGGAATGGAGAAAGTTCAAATTGAAGTGTTTGCAAATGGCAAGAAGATTAAATACTTTTGGGATTATCAAATGACAGACAGTGACATTTGTTAATGACACTAACAAGGTTTAAATTAAAGCTGCCTAATCTCAGTTTTCGCTATTGAGTATAGAGACATTGCATTAACTTTAATTTTACATAAAGAGATTATTGTCACGAATGTCTATAAAATAAATACATAAGTTTTTCTCGAATAACTTTGGGTGAAAAATTTAGTTCTTTCGCAATTTTTTTTCTTCTAATTTGCTATTGTTGCCATTTATTTTATGAAAAATTTTTAAAGATTATGCATTAGATTTACTTTTTAATCTCGCAATCCATTTAAATATGAATATGTGTTTATTTGAATATGTTTATTACAAAAATTGCGTTTTTTTAAAATATTTTATTTAATATTGATATGCACAAAAGAACAGTACGCAAAAAAGAACATATTTTGTATTAAAGAAGTTTTCATTTTTCTTATATAAAATGATGGTCTATAAAAATATTGTTTATAATGAATATTAATTAAATGATCATCGTTAGATTAAAGATTATAAATTTTTTTTATTTCTGGAATTTCGGTTTCTTCTTTTTTTTTCAATCTCGAAGCAGCCCCATGATGAGCCATGACACTATCAACTAGACCCCGAAACCTGTAGCACCGAGCGCCAGACTCTCGTCCATCTGGCGCCATATATATATATATATATATATATATCGTATCGGCGTATATATATATATATACGGCGGGACTTGAACCCAAAATCTGTGCCACGAAGCGACAGAGGACATTTGTTTATTTTTGCTACTGCTGTTCTACTACTTTCTAGTTGATAATTAATAAAAAATTTAGCAATGTTAATTTCTAATTTTTTTTTAATAATTTATTTATAAAAATTAATATTAAAAGTATTTATAATAAAATAACTTTTATTTTCATTTTACTCAATAATTAACTTTAATATGAGCGTATAATAAATGAATACACAATAAATTTAAAATTCGAACGAAATATATTTAAAAACATTCATTCAGAAATATTTTCTATAAAAAATTGATAAATTTTGTTTTTGAATCATAATGGAACATCCATTTATATTTGCTATACATTATGTATACATTTATACATTACGTACATTTGCACAAAAAGAACTTCAGAGCGACATTTTTAAATAAACAAAGGAAAAAAAATGTTTTATCAACTGATGTATATTTAATGATGCATAAATATTCAGCAATAAGATTATTAACTAGTAATGCTATTCTAAATGAAATGTTGCTTATTTTATCTCCAAGTGAATTCATGAATCTGAAAAACAGAGTACATTTCATTCATTCATTCAATTGCATAGTTCACTTTATCGCAGGATTCCATTAAAAACTTGAAAGGAGAGTCTTTCCTTCTACAGCATTACGTTTCAAATTATATTTGCCATCCGACTCTAAAAGAACCAGCAGCCTTGTTGGCGGTCAATTTTAAAACACCCTCCCTTAAAAAAGAATTAAAAAATATAAAAAGACTGTAAATTTGAAAAAAATTAAATAAAAAACCAACATAGCATTAAAAAATGAGTTAGCCCTCAACTGAAATGTTGCTGCTTTTCGAAATGATATACAGGATACTGCAGGGTCTCATATTCGCCAACTTAGTTAAGATGGAGCTGCTTTTTGTATTGGTGCATGGTTTTCTTCCTAATTGCGTTTGGACCGCAAATTGCATTTTGCTCTCTCTCTTTCTGTATGATATATATATATATATATATATATATGTATGTATACGCCGGGAGTCGAACCTGAGACATATGACACATAGCGACAGCGAGAATTTCTGATTATAATTGTTTATTTTTGCTATAGTTATTTTCTTGTTGATAATTAATAAAATCTTAAGAAATTAACATTCTAAAGGATTAATATTAAAAATATATATAACAAACTAATTTTTATTTTCATTTTCCTTAACACTAATATGAGTATTTAGCAGTAATATGAATTTTCCTTAATACTAATAATATTTTTCACTTAACATTAATATGAGTGTATAATAAATGAATACAAAAGACATTTAAAATTCAAATGAAATACATTTAAAAAAATTCATTCAGAAATATTTTTTTTAAGAATCGATAATTTTTGATTTCGAATTTATAATGCAGCATTCATTTATACTTGTATATTGACACAAAGAAACTTCAGAGATTTTTTTTTAAATAGCAAAGAAAAAAATATTTTACTCAACTGATGCATATTTAATGATGCATAAATATTCACCAATAACATTATTAACTATTAATGCTATTCAAAATAAAGTTTTGCTTTTCAATAGTCTCCAAATAAATTCATGAATCTGAAAAGCAGCATTCATTCAATTGCATAGTTTTACCGCTCACTTTATCGCAGGATTCCGTTAAAAACTTGAAAGCAGAATCTTTCCTTCTAGAGCATTACGTTTCAAATTATATTTGTCATCCGACTCTACTAAATGAACCTGCAACCTTGTTACCAGTCAATTTTAAAACACCCTCCCCTCAAAAAGAATTAAAAAGTAAAAATCACCTGCAAAAAAAGTAAGTAAAAAGCCAACAAAGCATTAAAAAATGAGTTAGCCCTCAACTGAATGTTGCTGCTTTTCGAAATGATATACAGGATACGGCGAGTTCTCATAATCTCCATAACTTAGTTAAGATGGAGCTGCTTTTTGAATTCCTTTTCGTATTGGTGCATGGTTTTTTCCTAATTGCGTTTGGACCGCTAATTGCATTTTGCTCTCTCTCTGTGTCCGTATGAGGGTCCCTTATCTGAGAGGATGACGTGTGTACCTTATTCAAGGCGACTTTTTGCTGTTCTGTTTTATTCCGACATGTCATTTTTTGGGTGAGTGCGAACTGGTGCTGGGAGGGGTAGGACAGATCTGGTTAGACTGTGGCGAAATTGACGTTTTTGACAGTTTCTGTAATCGAATTATAAGTGGTTGTGGGGGGCACGGGAAGTAATTTTGCCGTGCCTCAGGGATTTGGCTGGAAGGTATTTTTGATGCAGTAAAACATTGTTTGGAAAAGGGGAACGCTGGTGAGAGTGTTATGCTGGTGCCATGTAAATATTCAAAGTCGAGAAGTTAAATTTTTATAAATTCATTCATTCTGTTGGGATTCAGGTTTAATTTTAATTTACTTAAATAATTTTAAATGCATCGAGGAAAAATATTTTTTGATCTATATAGAAATCGACTTATCCATAGATTTGTGTTAACAATTTAAATTAAGTCTTAAAATTAAATTTAAAATCTCTCATTATGTTGGAATTCATGTTTAATAACCATCTACTTCCTTTAATAATTTTAAATGAATTGATAAAAATTAGTTTTAGATCTATATAGAAATCGACTTATCCATAGATTCGTGCTAAAAATTTAAATGAAGTCTTAAAGATAAATTTAAAATCTCTCATTCTGTTGGAGTTCATGTTTAATAGCCATCCTCTTACTTGAATAATTTTAAATGCATTGATAAAAAATATTTTTAGATCTACATAGATATCAACTTAAATACGTGCTAATAATTAAAATTAAGTCAATTTTTGTCGTTTAAGTTTGTTATTTATGATATTTCATTTTAGAAACCTCTAAAATGTTTTATAAATGAATTTCAGATTAATAAAGTCTGTGATTCTATTTGAAATATTCATACTCCTTAAAATGCAATATTTAATTCTGCATTTATTTGCAAATTAAGCTTTATAATAAAATAATAAACTTTTATAGATAAATAAAATATAATAATAAATAAACATAATATTATATATATTATATTTTTTTATATTTTATGTAAAAGTTTAAATAAATATAAATTTAATAATTGCAAATTTAATTTTTCTTTTATTTTTAATTGCATTTCAAAAAGCATAATAAAATTACTTTTTTAGTCCAAGAATCACTGATTTTCAAAATATTATATATTTATTATATTTTACATAACATGTTAATATTTATTTTGTTAAATTAAAATATTTTTATAAGCCATGAGGAAATGCTGTTCATTTATTCAGAAAAATCAGCTTTTTATCTAGTATATTAAAATGTTTTTTAATTTTTTTTAGAAAATTAGTGGTGCGTATTATTTAATAAAAATATTCTTTTAATTATAATTTTTTTATACAAATATGTTTATTTCAAAACCTTAAATCAGGAAATATTGCTGTAAACAGATTGTGAGGAATTTTACCATGACATGCTTTTAAAGGAAATGAGAAATACACAGACTTCGTTCATTTTATTTTATATATATATATATATATATATAATGCAATATTATAAAATAAAATGAACGAAGTTTGAACGTTCATTATATATATATATATATATCAAATGCAATATTATAAATAAATGTCAAATGCAATATTATAAAATAAAATGAACGAAGTCTGTGTATTTCTCATTTCCTTTAAAAGCATTCCATGGTAAAATTCCCCGCAATCTGTTTACAGCAATATTTCTTAGTATTCCTAGTACTTTTCGTATTTCTCAGTAATTCTAGTATTCCTAGTACTTTTCGTATTTCCCAGTACTTCTAGTGTTCCTAGTACTTTTCGTACTGAGAAATACGAAAAGTGCTAGGAATACTAGAATTACTGGGAAATACGAAAAGTACTAGGAATACTAGAAGTAATAGGAAATAAGAAAAGTACTAAGAATACTATAAATTTATGGAAATACGAAAAGCACTAGGAATATTATGAGTACTAGGAAATAAGAAAAGTATTAGGAATAAATATTAAATAATTACAGATGAAGTTTTAAATTAAAATTAGAAAATGATATAAATATGGAAAAAACGAAAGATAAAAAAAAAAAAAAAGTAAAAAAAAAAAAATGTATAGAAAATGAAGGTCAAACCTTTTGCTTCATTTTTTTTAATAAGTCTCCTATCATTTTTGTACTTTTTATTATTATATATTTTCAAAAAATATTTTCTGCATTTATATTTATGTGAATAACGAATGCTTCATCCATTTAATGAGCAACTTGTTATTTTTATAAATTTTTATGACTATACATTTTTCTAAAAACATATTTACGCTCACATTAACATTCAGATAAATATTTTTATATATACTATATACCTTACAAAAATTAATGGCTTTTTAAAAATGCAAATTATTATTTACGATTCTTAAATAATCCCAATTTATGAAAGTTACAAGTTATAAAAGTTACATATACGTTATAAAAGTTATCTATTTTATATGATGCAAAACTTTCAAATATATATATTATACACAAGCAACAACGATTCTAAAATAATCCTCATTTACGAAGAAAGAAACAAACATCCAACGTCAAACTAAAAAATGCAAAAAGATCATTTGCAGTTTTTTATTCCACGAAATGTGTATGAATGTCCTAGAAGAAAAAAATTAATACTTTCAACGCGCATTTAATACCCTTTAGGAAACTTTCAATAGCGCAGCGGCGATCATAAATTATATAATATCCCATTTACTTCATCTCGGGTAGCCTGATAAGGTTTTTTCTCTGAGGACTAGTGCAGTTAATTTTCATCTTATTAAGAAGAAACTTTATGTGCACGAAGAGGATGATGATGATGATGATAAAAACACAAAAATAAACAACAAAAATAAAAACTCCAACTCCCTGAACTAAGAATTAATGACGTTTTCAGAATCGTATTCTTTTTCGTTCGTTTTATGTCAGACCGTATTCGAAATTCGAACGGTGTAGTATAGTCCCCAAGAAATTAAATCAGCCAGAAGACGAAGTTATAAGGAAATATAAAAGTAAAAAAATAAAAAATTATAATTATGTTGGATAATAAGAGTTATAATGAAAAGAAACGGGTAATATAAACAAAAGGGAGAAAGTTTTTCCCTGCTTTTAAAAAAAAAATTTTAATTCATTTTTACAAATTTTAGTTTTTTTTTTGTTCAGTCCATTGAATGGAGAATTCTTCTCTCTGGAGAGAGGTTGAAATCATTAATTCTTCCACGGATTCGATTTTGATTGTAATTTATTTTTCTAGAGGACGACTCGTGGCTTGAAATAATAATGGAGCTGTGAAGAAGATGAAAAAGATAAAATAAATAATAAAAAAAAGTAATAAGTAGCATAATAAATTTCGTGAAAACTGGATTAACCAGAAATATACTTTTCAATCTCTTTCTAAAAGCTTAAGATGACATTACTGAAGAGTGTAATTAAAAAAAGTTTTTTTTTTTTTTTTTGTATGCATTGCATATTTGATCGAATTTTTTTTTCGTATGCTTTGCGTATTTTTTTTTACTATGAAATTTAATGTGTTAGAAAAATAAATTGGATAAATTGGCTTATTAAATGTTATTTTATTATTTAGAATTTTATTTAAAATTCTAGTCTTCTGTCTAATAAAAATTTTAATTAAATGTTGTTTTATTTTACAGTTTCCAAGTGCAAATCTAAAATAAGATTTAAAAAAAACAAAAACATCTCAGTTTATCTAATAAGGTAAAAAATTTATTTAAAATTGTGTGTTTTCTTCTCTAAAAATAACATATAATTCTCATCATAAAATTTTAATTAAAAATTATGTTATTTTTTTCTACTCCAAGTATTAAGCCTATCATAAAATTTTTTTTGTTTATCTAATAGGATAATGTTATTCAGATGATTTTCGTATTTTCTTAAAACAAAATTGACATTATTAAAAAATTTTGATTAAAATTATATGTATAACACAAATCTTATGTTATCGGTATAAATTATTACTTAGAAATAATTGAGGGGGGAAGGGACTCGCACACGGGGGTGGCAAGCGGGGTTGATCCCTCAATGCACATGTTCAATTTTATGGCAGCATCCCACTTAGGTCCAATTGTTTTGTGTTAAAATATTTGGTATTACAATTAAAATGTTTTTGTATTCATCGAAATGTTGAAGTTGACATAAACGATGCAATCGATGAGCCGGCCAAAATTAAAAAAAAATTGAATTTTAATTTATAATTTGTTTTTGTAATTTTTATTATTTAGAAATTAAGTTTTATTCTTTTTTTTTTTTTTTAAATTTTTTTTTTTTTTTTCCGCTTTATATTTCCTTACTTTTTGTGCTTTCTTATCGCACATGAATTTGTCGATTGATCGGGCGTTTTTCCTATATTAATTTCATGAAATATTCATCGAAATGTTGAAATTGACATAAATGATGACGCGGTTAAAATGAAAAGAAGACTGAATTATAATTTATAATTTGTTTTATTTTTTGTGCTTTATTTTTTGTTATTTATTGTTAATTTTTAATGCTTTTTTGCCGCATCTGAATTTGTCGATTCAGCTGGCGTTTTTTCTGTATTAGTTTCATGAAATATTCATCTAAATGTTGAGTTGTCATAAACGATGCTAATTGATAAGCTGGAGAAAATTTTGTAATTTTTTTTAGAAATTAAAATTTATTTTTTGTGCTTTATTATCGCACTTGAATTTGTTGATTGAGCTGGCATTTTTTTCAATTCCTTCTATTAGCTCACACTCTCCTTATACATATCTTGTTCAAATTTTCAATCGTTCATAAACTATTTTTTATTCATCCACTCAAGTTCAAATACAGTTTTTAGAACTTGTAGAGGATGTCACTTGATGTTGATACAGTTTTTTTCAAATATTAATTCAGTAATTAAATTTAATTAATTAATTTTAGGTTTTTTTTTAGATTTTAGTTGCATATATCTACCAATAGATGGCACCAGATAAACTTAAAAAATTAATGAAAATTATTTATGAAGGACTTTCTGCAATATAGTGAAAAAAAAGTAGGAATAGACTTTAAAATTTTTTTTTTATTTTACCTGTTTGTATTAGTTTCATGAAAAATTCATCGAAAAGTTGAAATTGACATAAACAATGTACTCGATGAGCTGGCCAAAATGAAAAGGAAGATTGATTTTTAATTTATAATTTGTTTATTTAATTTTTTTAGAAATTAAATTCTATTTTTTTGTTATCTTTTTGTGCTTTATTTTTTTGTTAATTTTTGTGCTTTATTATCGCACCTGAATTTTTCGATTGAGCAGGCGTTTTTCCTATATTGTTTCATGAAATATTCGTCGAAATGAAGTTGACATAAACATCAATTCGCAGTCGATTGGCTGGCCAAAATATAAAGATTCATTTACAATTGATAATTTGCTTATGTAATTTTTTTTAGAAATTAAATTTTATTTTTTGTGCTTTATTTCTGATTTGTTATTTTTCTGATTTATTAATTTCCTGGCCTTTATTTAATTATTTTATTTTTTCATATTAATTTTAATGATTTCTATTTTATGTATTTGAACCAAATTAATGCTATGTAAAAATTATTAATAACATAATTAATATACAGGATTTTGACTCCAGATACTTTTTCTATTACTTATTGTTTATTGCCGACAAATTCTGGGTGTGCATCTGGGTTCAGATGGTTTTTATATAAAAACTGTAATTAATGTTATTTTATGCTGCATTATTTTGAAAAATAAAATCAAAAACTATAATTACATTTTTTAATAATTTATCCATTGCAATTTTTTTTTTAAATTCTTGTTTTTTTTTAATTTTTTAGATAAAGAATTTATTACGAGTTTTTATTGAGAAGTAATTAAGTAGATAATGCATCGAAATTATTTGTGTGTTACATCAATTAATGCATTAATTTCAGAAAAGTGGGTAATTTAAGTGCATAATTATATAAATTAAGTTAGCAACTTTAACCCTTTCATCAGCTCATTCAATCAACAAATAGAATAAGCTAATAAAATAAAGTGAATTTTACGTCAAATCCAATTTTTTAAACATCGCATCTATTAATTCAATAATCTTCGGCATCATTTTGTGATGCGTAAGTGCATTGTAAAAGGTATTTGAATTTACTGCTTCGGAACTCTGTTCAAATTCTAACGAAAATTTATTGTAAACAACTACTTAATTCTATTTCCATACATTTGTTAGAATCCATTCAGAATTAATAATTAGTCAATACCTAGTTTATTAATGTTAAAGTTGTTTAAATGACTTGGTTTATTGAGAAAATACTTTTAGTTTTGTAAAATACGCCTAATGTATACCGAAAAAAAATCTAATATATTAAAAAGATAGACAAATTTATACAAAATAACTATTGCAACGAGTCTCAACAAGTTAAATTGTTTTGAGATAGCGGATTCACTGGGAGCTATTATCAGACACAGAGCGATCTTTTAGAAGTCCTGCTATAAACGCCCTATAGCCTGTCTGTCCTGTCTTGGAATGGCCTGTCTTTTAGAAGCCCATTATAGAAAGTATCCTATAATTCTATGTTTTCTAGAATTCAGTAAGCCGTATAAAAAGCTTTTTGGAGGTGGTCAGAGCTGTGGTTAAGTGATTCTTTTTTTTCTTATTGAATGTTTTTCTTGAGTTTATTGTTTGCAAAGTCAGAGATTTAAATAAAATTCCCTTGATAGAAATAAAACTGGGTTTAAATGAAATTTTAACCTCATTCTTGACATCGAAATTTTTTGGAGGATAGTGCACCAAAAATATATTGAAAATGTTGGAAAATTTCCATTCAGCAAGGATATTATGATATTGTGAGTTTGAAACATTTGAAAATTCATCTATTAGATTCGTTTTTCTAATATGTTTGTGAGGGACTGATTTAATTAATGAAATAATGCATCTGAATCGTGTTGTGCGTTAATTAACCCACCACATGTAAAAGACTGTGTAATTTAAAAATAATAATTAAATAACGCAATTTTATTTTTAGAAAAAAATAAAACTTAGCAAGTTGTGGTATATATAATAATGACCAGGCATAATTTTTGATCCAGAAAATGAAAGATCTCATATAATCCTCAGCTGCGTATAATCAGCAGGCGATACGCACTTTTTCTTTGACGTACCGTATACCAATCAATTTAATTGTATTTTTATAGTTATGGCATAAAATTAAATTTATTTCAGTTTTAAAGAGCTTTTTTGACGCCACAATTACATAAAACAACTGAGATCTAAATTTAAGACAATGGAAATCGGAAAGTAGTTATGCGTTTAAGAATTATGGTATGAGTTGTAATAAAGATTCAGGATTTGGATAAGGATTCAGTATCTCAATTAAATAACAAATTGAACTTTCTGTAAAATATTTTTAATTCTTACATAGAATTTCGTTCAGGTCTTTATTAATTTTTGGCCAAATAGTGGCCGTTGGGATTTGGCGATGAGTGATATGTTGCCATATGTAGTAACCTGCATTTTTTTTACTGTTTGTGATTCACTTCAGTTACAATCGCAAATCTTTTCTTGGCGCACTTTGGCAAAAGAATTTTTGACGCCAAATCTCAGTCGCCTATTCTGCAATTTTGCCTATCTTTTTTCTGGTATGCTGGTTTACTCAGGTAGTTTTATAGAATAGCTTTTTATGAATCTTCCAAGAAAATGTCTACACATTTTAAAAATGCTATAATTCATAGCACAAGATTTTTTTAAAACATATCATACGCTAATTATTAACAACATAATTTCCCATATTACCTTTAATTTATGCATATTCCAATACAGGAAGATACTTGAATGATACTTAAGTGTACTAAATTTTGCGTCAAATTTTGAAATTAGGGTGTGTTAAATTGTATTTTTACGGCGTACAGTTAAAGATTGCATGTATGACAAAATCAACAACAACAACAAAAAAAAAATCTATACAATATATAATTTTCGGAAATTATTTTTTCAAAAATTCTGCTTTTGTACATGACTAGAAATTTCCTTTATGAAAAGTATTTTCTCGATGATAAAAATTTTTAATTATGATTTTTAAATAATTGCAAACGAATGTCGCTAGTTTCCAATACCACTCGCATAACGACTCGCCGTACAGTTAAAGCTCTTCAGACTAATCTTGAACAGAAAAAGTATTTTAAAAACGCTTATTACGTGTTCCCCAACTAATAACTTTTGCACTTTTTAATTTCTTTCCACTTCCTTTTTTCGACACGGAAGTGAATATATAACTTTTAAAAAATAAAGTTGCTGCCGCCGCAGTAATAAAAAAAGTCACGTCGTAAAGTAAAGTAAAAAAAAAAATACTAATAATAAATCCACCCTCTAAGAATATTAATAAAAATGCGCTCTTAAAAAATACTTACGGGCACAAGTCTGCAGTAAAATTGTTTATTAGATCGTAAGAAGAGGTTAAAGATACAGTTATTAAAAATATATTTAAAAAAAAGTGTGAGAGGGGTTTGAAACGATGTGGGAATCCGTATTTTTAACCTAAATACGAAACTTATTGAATCTGCAATGGTTCCGCGTGTAATAATACACGCTCGGAAATAAATTCAGCCTTCTGCAATGCCTTCAAATAAGAGCGATAATAAAATTCATATAAAAATGAAAGACGGTGCTATAATAAAAATCATCGAGAGCGTTGGGAAGAAATTTGAATTTAAAGTCATAAAGTTTCCAAGAAAGTAAAAAAAAAAAAAAAAAAATCCCTTGAGTTTTTCTATACTTTCTTCAGAAAATTCAGAATTTCGCAAAACTGTTACTAAAGCGAATATATTTTATGAGACTTTATTTATTTTTCGTCCCTTTTTATTTATTTATTTATTTCAGAATTCTCACGCGAGTCTTTTAAAAACGTGTTTTTAATCAATTTTCCCGGACGCGAATATAAAATGTAATATGAAAGAGTTTCGGGAGACAGATTATGGATTGACAGGGGCTGCCTTTATTGCTATATTTATATCTTTGGACCCGTTTATTGTTAAATAACGGAATATAGAGGAGTAATATGCGTTGAGAAATGGTATTGCTAGATGTTTGCAGTCACTGAAATATGTATGACTGAGTATTTCTTGTTTTCTTCAATGTCATTGCATTTTTTTTTAGATACTACAGTAACCAAAAAGTAAGAACAATTTTTTTTTTTCAAAAACTCTTTATTTAATCTTCTAGATTTATTTCATCGCCTTCAAAGTAATACCCTCCGGACACAATGCACTTATGGCAACTTTTTTCCAATCCTCAATGCATGCTATCACCGGCAGAGAAGGCCTTCAAAGCGCGCGTTGTTTCACGTTGAATTTCTTCAATTCACTCAAAACGGTGTCCCCGGAGTGGTCTTTTGAGTTTAGGGAATAACCAGAAGTCGGACGGTGCAAAATCAGGTGAATAATGTGGTTGTGGAACGATAAGGGTATCATTTTTGGCGAAAAAGTTACGAAGAATCAATGCAGTGTGATCTGGCGCATTCAGTGTTTTCGGTACCAATACAAATTTGACACGTTTGAGGCCTAAAATGGAATTAACTGATTCATTTGAAATTCCAACATCATCAGCAAGGTCTCTAATTGTAAATCGATTGTTTGCAAGTACCAAATCTTTAATTTTTTGAACGTGAGCTTCGTCGGTTGAGGTTGGTGGTCGACCAGAGTACTCTCCGTCTTCAACGCGTTCTCTGCCTTCTTTGAACTGTTTATACCACTTGTAAACATTTCTTTCCGATATAGGAATGCTCACCGAATGCCTTCTGCAACATTCTATACGTTTCCGCAAACAAAATTTAATGCAAGTTCTTTGCTCAATTAATACAGAACATTTCAAAAATCACCGGAATCAGTTTTAGCGTCTCACAAAGCCAAGCTTAACTGAAACACTAATGGATATTTTGACGTCTAATTTCACACAGATGTCAAGGACAGTGCCAACAACCTAAAAAAGAAAAAAAAATTGAAATTCCATAAGCCCCGGGAATTTTAAATTTAAAATTGGTCTTTCTTTTTGGACACAGTAGTATTTGATATTCAGGTAAATTTTTAGATAGAACATATGCCTCCTTTGTGCTGGGTTTTTTAAATTTCTATAGTTAAAATTCATGTTTAATCTTTATCTAAGTTTATGCATTCATTATATAAGTAAAACTTTATAGCTAACTATTTTTAAGATCAGTAATACTCAAAAAGGGTTAAATAAGTAATTTTGATTTTAATATTATGAAGTAAAATTGATTACATGTTTTAAAATATATAACTTGATTCTTTATTCAAGATATTTTTTATTTTTTATTTTTTTATTTCCAATGGCAGATTATGAACAATTACAGCAAAAAAGGACATACAACAACAACAAAATAATACAACAAAACATGCTGAAACAGAGTTCATTAATCTAACAATAATGCCAAGTTGCAGATCTTTTAGCCACTAAAAAGTGTTACCAGGTGCACCACGGGGAGGTAGATCTTCTGCGCACCCTTATTCAAGATAATACACCCAAATTCAACAACGGTAACCCTTTTAATTTTTTAATTAGTTATAGCATTATGTAAGAATGTACCCTCATAATAGGATGGTACATTCTTACATAACACATTCTTCTACAACTACTTAATAGAATAAAAAGGTTCCTCGTTATTATTATGGTTCCCATTATTTAAGCAGCACTAAGACTAATTGCCAAGAACTCTTTTCCTAACGTGCGGACTATAAGTGACCATAATTAGAACTGTTTGACGTCATATGTTGATGATTTATGGCTGGGTCATAGTGCTACAATAATATTTGTAAAATAATATATTTGTCTAGGGATAAAAAAAATTTATAAAAATAGCAACATTGTGACTAATGTAAATTATCTCTTAGAAAACAGACTTTTAATTAATATTTGAATTTTACAAAACCTCGAAATTTGCAGTTGCTACTTATATCTCTCTCTATTTTAGATCGGTTATATTTCAAATACGCACATTTTTTTTCAAGAAATAGTCAAATATCATTTAAACTTCAATAACAGTATTATTTCAATAACAGTAATTTAAAAAATTAATTCTTCTTAGAAGGCATTAATCTCCTTCATCTTTCAAACGTTAATCACTCACCTTAAAATATTCTACATCAATAAGTTGAAAAACTATCCACATGAAGATATTATTAAATGATTTTTACAAGGAATTAATGCATCAGGTATGGATGATTTATGAGCTATTCTGAGCTAGTGAGTCACAAAGAGTAGTTATGGTCTTTGTGAATTTATTAATAACCTTTTTAACAATAACAACAAAAAAAAACACTTACTTGTATTGCAAACGAGCATATATAGTTCAATTCATGCACGGCAGATAATTCTCTATGTCCAGCCCAAAGTATTAATTTTTACTCTGCTAACATGCATATTAAAAAAGATGCCAATTTTTTTGTCCTGTCGTTGTCGATAGAGGAAATTTGGTTTAATAATTGAACATTGAACTCTTTTATATCACATCATTGAGCTCTTTCTTGTAAGGAGGTCCATATTGTGTTTGGGAAAGAAATCACAACGAGAAGTAAAGATTTGAAATGTAATGAAGGTACTTAACAAATTTTTGCTTGAATATCCCAAAATATCATCCAGAAGATTATCTGGCCAGGCTGAAGATTCGCACCAAACATTTCAAAGCATTGCGAAAAAGCTGAAATTCCTTGTGTGAACGATGTGCAGAAATTGTAAGAAGCTGATAACATTAAGAGATTACACTACTACAATTGGGGCCAAAATTTGTCGCCTTATTAATTTGAGTGGGAAACGCCCACATTTTGGACATTTACTGCGACCGCATTTGTAGAACAGGAATTGAATTAGACGCATTTATAATTGCAAATATGTGCTTTTAGTTATTAAAAAAGTTACTAATAAATTCATGGATGCATCGACTTTTCAATCATACTTTAGTTTTATGAGAATTCGCCTAGAAAGGTGAAATTCCATGCGTATAGTGTGATGATGTGCATAAATTGTGACAGACTGATAAAAGTAAGAGATTACACTACTGCAATTGGTGCCAAAATGTGTCGTGTGGGCCATGTTAATTTCACTGGAAACAGCATACATTTCGAGAGTTTATTGTGATTCCATTTGTAGAACAGGAATTGTATTATTACCAAGTATATGTTATAACGTATGGCTTTATTGGAAATCAATCCATTACAACAAGGTTCACACACAAAGAAGGAACAAGCAGAACAAAGAAAATATACAGCAGGACAGCAATTGAGAATAAGTCGATCTCCCACATCACAAAAAGTCAAAGGGGGAGAGAGTAAATAAAGGAGGTAGACATTTTGTTTCAGTCCATGAGGCCCCTGGCCTCCCAATATAACTGCAAGACTTCTCCTTGGCGGTGAGCCTCCCTGTTCAGTCCTGGACAATTCAAAAGATGTTCTGTATTCATTGTATCGGCTCTACATATTGGGCAAGTGTTCGGGGCGAGGATACATATCCTGTTAAGGTGTTCCGCAAGGCAATCGGGTCCAGTTCTTAATCGAAAGTTTGCAACAGGTTCTTTACGTGATAAAGTGTTAAAGATTTTTCAGCAGTCTTGAGTATTCTGCCACTTTTTGCCTTCAGATTTAATTATGAGATTATTTTTCAGTTTCCTAAACATTTCTCTACGAATATAATTTTTGAAAGATTCTGATGGAACTTGTTTCTTTCCAATATGCTTAATGGTTTCCTTTCTTTGAAAGTATACGCTTTTAATCATTAAAAAGATTGAATGAATCATGCTGTGATTTTATGAGAGTTTCCTCTCTCAGTAAAAAAAAAGAATGCTTCCTTTTTTATATATAAATATTATTTTCCATCTTACGATCAATGTTTTAATAATCACTTAAGAAATGGAACACGAAAATCAATCCAACAAAGCTCTTCTCGGACTCGGAATTGTAATTGGCGATGTTCCGAAATTCAATACCTTTCTTTACGATCACTTAATTTCTCCGTGAAATCCAGAATGCAGCTTCCCAACAAGAAAGGAGTTATTGATTAGAAGCTCTATAACAACCCCATTCCTCATCTCGAGAGCGAATAACATAATAACACTGGCCCGAATCCTCCAGCATCAACAGGACCCTCCTTGTTCAAAAATGCCTCCTCGTGTGCAGCCTGCAGTCATTGGATCGCTTTCACTTTGCTCACTCTTCTGAGCCATTTTAATGAAAAGAGAGGATAATTTCCAGTTATGCCTTCAACCCAATATTCTGGGAAGAAGAGGCTGGAAAATTAAGGAGTTATAAAATGTTCTTGTGATCTCACTTCTTCTTCTGCACGCTAAGAAATCGTTTTTAATGATTTTTTTCTTTCTTCTTTTCTCTCTCGAGTTTTCTTCTTGGGTGATTCGTTCCCGATTTTCATTGGTGAGTGAAAAGATTCGATTGAAACTCGATTTTGGATTATGGGTAATTTGTTTAAGTGCCTTTATTTTATTGAGAACTTATTTTTTTAGTTATTACGAGTATAAGTTTATTTAAGTGAATATTTTTCTATAACTTAAAATTCAAAGAGATTCTTGATGTAGATACCTCTTTCTACTATCGTTATCACGAATTAAAAAAAAAAGAAAAAGATTAATTTGAAGTTATTTTTGTAAGAATCATAATGCAGAAAAGGGCTTTTTTTCGAAATATGCATGATTTTTATTTAAAAAGTTGTTATTTAAGGATAACGTTTATTCTCGAATTATTAATCTCTTCTTCTTTTTCATTAGCGTGTGGTCTAGCAATTGACTAGCGCTCTAGCCTTTGGTGCCATAGTCTGCAGGTTTAGATCATGGTGGGGGAAAGGACGTTTGTTGGTTCGAAATCCACGTTAAACTATAGGTCCCGGTCTAATTAGCCAAAAACAGTGCACAAAATGACTGTAGAGAAACAAACCAAACCATGCATATAGTATGGATCACATGCAGAAATTGTAAGAAACTGATTACGTTAAGAGATTACACTACTGCAATTCGTTCCAAAATGTGTCGCCGTGTTAATTTAAGTGGAAACAGTCCACCTTTCGAACATTTACTGTGATTCCATTTGCAGAACAGGAATTGAATCATACACAAGTGTATGCTTTGAATCATTAAAAAGCTATAAATAAATTCATGGGGGCATCGACTTTTGAATCATACTGTAGTATTATAAGAATTTGCCAAAACGCTGAAATTCCATGCGTATAAGGTAAATGATGAGAAAAATTTGAGAGGAAACAGCCACATTTCGAGCGTTTACTGTGATTCCATTTGTAGAACAGGAATTGAATCACGCGCAAGTATGTGCTTTTAATTACTAAAAAGCTAATTATAAATTCATGGGTGAATCGACTTTTGAATCTTACCATACTTTTATGAGAATTTCATCTAACTAAAGAAATGCTTCCTTTCTTATATATAGAAATACTTATATTCCATCTTATGATCAATTTTTTAATAATCACTTAAGAAACGGAACACGAAAATCAATCGACCAAGGCTCTTCTTGGACTCGTAATTGTAATTGGCGATGTTCCGAAATTCAATACCTTTCTTTACGATCACTTAATTCCTCCGTGAAATCCAGAATTCAGCTTCCCAACAAGAAAGGAGTTATTGATTAGGAGCCTATAACAAGCCCATTCCTCATCTCGAGAGCAAATAACATAATAACACTGGCCCGAATCCTCCAGCCAGCATCAACAGGACCCTCCTTGTTCAAAAATGCCCTCTTCGTGTGCAGCCTGCAGTTATTTGATCGCTTTCACTTTGCTCACTCTTCTGAGCCATTTTAATGAAAAGAGAGGATAATTTCCAGTTATGCCTTCAACCCAATATTCTTGGAAGAAGGGCTGGAAAATTAAGGAGTTATAAAATGTACTCGTGATCTCACTTCTTCTTCTGCACGCTAAGAAATCGTTTTTAATGATTTTTTATTTTTTATTTTTCTTCCTTCTCTTGAGTTTTCTTCTTGGGTGATTCGTTCCCGATTCTCATTGGTGAGTGAAAAGATTCAATTGAAACTCGTTTTTGGATTATGTGTAATTTGTTTAAGGTTTTTTTTTTTTTTTTTTTTAATTTTTTCTTGAGAGCTTATTTCAGTTATTACGAGTACAATTAATTAAATAATTTTCTTTAACTTAAAATTCAAAGAGATTCTCAATATAGGTACTTCTTTCAAATATCACGTATTTTTTTACAAAAGTTTAATTTGAAATTATGTCAGTGAAAATTTTCAAATCATAATGCAGAAATGTTTTTTTTTTTTTTTCGAAAGATAGATGATTTTTATTTAAAAACAATTATTTAAGAATAATATTTATTTTTGAATTATTAATAATATTATTCTTTTTATTATAATTACATATCCAATTATTTTTATTCTTGTTAGTATAGTTACATATTCAATTAATATTATTATTGTTATGATATTTATTGTTATAATTCGGATGATACGTTATTATTAGTACAATATTACAAATTTGCCAAAATGTATTGCCGTGTAAATTTGAGTGGAAACAGCCCACATTTAGCGTTTACTGGGATTCCATTTGTGGAACAGGAATTGAATCATAAGGAAATATGTGGTTTTATTTATTAAAAAGTTATTAATATTCATTGGTGCATCGACTTTTGAATCATATCGTAGTTTTAAGATAATTTCATCTAAGTAAAAAAAAATGCTTCCTTTTTTATATATAAATACATGTTTTCCATCTTATGATCAATTTTTTAATAATCACTTAAGAAATGGAACACGTAAATCAATCGTACAAAGCAAAATCCTCTTTTTCCATCTTGGACTCGGAATTGTAATTGGCGATGTTCCGAAATTCAATACCTTTCTTTACGATCATATAATTTCTCCATGAAATCCAGAATGCAGCTCCCAACAAGAAAGGAGTTATTGATTAGGAGCCCTATAACAAGCCCATTCCTCATCTCGAGAGCAAATAACATAATAACACTGGCCCGAATCCTCCAGCCAGCATCAACAGGACCCTCCTTGTTCAAAAATGCCTTCTTCGTTCGCAGCCTGCAGTTATTTGATCGCTTTCACTTTGCTCACTCTTCTGAGCTATTTTAATGAAAAGAGAGGATAATTTCCAGTCATGCCTTCGACCCAATATTCTTGGAAGAAGAGCTGGAAAATTAAGGAGTTACAAAATGTTCTTGTGATCTCACTTCTTCTTCTGCACGCTAAGAAATCGTTTTTAATGATTTTTTTTTCTTTCTTTTTCTTCTTTCTTCTCTCGAGTTTTCTTCTTGGGTGATTCGTTCCCAATTTTCATTGGTGAGTGAAAAGATGCAATTGAAACTCGTTTTTGGATTGTGTGTAATTTGTTTAAGTATTTTTTTTTTCTACTCGAGAGCTTATTTCAGTTATTACGAGTATAAGTTTATTTAATTAAATATTTTTCTATAACTTAAAATTCAAAGAGATTTCAATGTAGGTACCTCTTTTTACTATCGTTATCACGAATTTTTTTAAAAAATAGTTTAATTTGAAGTTATGTTATTAAAAATTCTGAAACCATGCAGAAAAGTGTTTTTTGAATGATAGATCATTATTCTTATTCTTATTCCTTGGCGTGCAACCTAATAGCCAGTGGGTGTTGGTACCACAGGCTTCAGGTTTAATTTCTGGTGGGTTCGTGGACGTTTGGTAGTGGTTTGAAATCCACTTTAAACTATAGGTCCCGGTCTAATTAGCCCAAAGTGTGCACAAAATGACAGTAGAGCGACAAACCAAACCAAACCAAACCATGCGTATAGTGTGAAGGATATGAAGAAATTGTAAGAAACTTATAACATTAAGAGATTATACTACAGCAATTGATACTAAAATGTGACGCCTTGTTAATTTGAGTGGAAACAACCCACATTTCGAGCGTTTACTGTGATTTTATTTGTAGAACAGGAATTGAATCCTATGCGAGTAAAATTACAAGTATGTGCTTTTAATTATTAAAAAGTTATTAATAAATTCATGGGTGCATCGACTTTTGAATCATATCGTATCTTTATCAGAATTTCATCTAAGTAAAAAAAATGCTTCCCATTTTATATATAAATACTTATTTTCTATCCTATGATCAATTTTTTAATAATCACTTAAGAAATAGAACACGAAAATCAATCGAACAAAGCTCTACACGGACTCGGAATTGTAATTGGCGATGTTCAGAAATTCAATACCTTTCTTTACGATCACTTAATTTCTCCGTGAAATCCAGCATATAACAAGAAAGGAGTTATTGATTAGGAGCCCTATAACAACCCCGTTCCTCATCTCGAGAGCAAATAACATAACAACACTGGCCCGAATCCTCCAGCCAGCATCAACAGGACCCTCCTTGTTCAAAAATGCCCCCTCGTTTGCAGCCTGCAGTCATTGGATCGCTTTCACTTTGCTCACTCTTCTGAGCTATTTTAATGAAAAGAGAGGATAATTTCCAGTCATGCCTTCGACCCGATATTCGGGGAAGGAGAGCTGGAAAATTAAGGAGTTGTAAAATGTTCTTGTGATCTCACTTCTTCTTCTGCACGCTAAGAAATCATTTTTAATGATTTTTTATTTTTCTTCCTTCTCTTGAGTTTTCTTCTTGGGTGATTCGTTCCCGATTTTCATTGGTGAGTGAAGAGATTCAATTGAAACTCGTTTTTGGATTATGTGTAATTTGTTTAAGTGCTTTTTTTTTTTTTTTTTTTTTTTACTTGAGAGCTTATTTTAGTTATTACGAATATAAATTTATTAAATTAAATATTTTCATATAACTTAAATTCAAAGAGATTCTCGATGTAGTTACGTCTATCTACTATCGTTATCATGAACTTTTTAAAAAAAAGATTAATTTGAAGTTATTTTTGTAAAAATTTTCAAATCATGCAGAAAAGGGGTTTTTAGAAAGAGAAATGATATTTAATTTAAAACAATTATTATTTAAGAAATATATTTATTTTTGAATTCTTAATATTCTTCTTCTTCCTTGGCGTAAGGCTTGATGGCCAATTGGCATTGTGACCACAAGCTTCAGGTTTACATCCTGGCGATGGTATGTATATTTGCTTGTGGTTCAGAATCTACATTAACCTGTAGATCCCAGTCTAATTAGACCAAAGTATTTACAAAATGGCAGTAGAGCAACAAAGCAAACAAAAACCGCATATAGTGTGAATGACATGCAGAAAATGTAAGAAACTGCTAACGTTAAGAGATTACAGAGATTACACTGCTGCAATTGGTTCCAAAATGTCTTGCCAAGTTAATTTGAGTGAAAACAACCCACATTTCGAAAGTTTACTATGATTCCATTTGTAGAAGAGGAATTGAATCATACGCACTTATAATTGCAAGTATGTTGTTTTAATTGTTAAAAAGATATTAATAAATTCATGAGAGCATCGACTTTTATCGTAGATTTATAAGAATTTCATCTAAGTGGAAAAAGAAATGTTTCCTTTTTTTTATTTATATATAAATACTTATTTTCCGTCTTATGATCAATTTTTTAATAATCACTTAAAAAATGGAACACGAAAATCAATTGAACGAAGCTCTTCTTGGACTCGGAATTGTAATTGGCGATGTTCCGAAATTCAATACCTTTTTTTATGATCATATAATTTCTCCATGAAATCCAGAATGCAGCTCCCAACAAGAAAGGAGTTATTGATTAGAGGCTCTATAACAAGCCCATTCCTCTTCTCGAGAGCAAATAACATGATAACACAGGCCCGAATCCTCCAGCCAGCATCAACAGGATTTTTCCTTGTTCAAAAATGCCCCCTCATTCGCAGCCTGCAGTCATTGGATCGCTTTCACTTTGCTCACTCTTCTGAGCTATTTTAATGAAAAGAGAGGATAATTTCCAGTTATGCCTTCAACCCAATATTTTTGGAAGAAGAAGAGCTGGTAAATTAAGGAGTTATAAAATGTTCTTGTGATCTCACTTCTTCTTCTGCACGCTAAGAAATCGTTTTTAATGATTTTTTTTCTTTCTTTTTCTTCTTCCTTCTCTCGAGTTTTCTTCTTGGGTGATTCGTTCCCGATTTTCATTGGTGAGTGAAGAGATTCAATTGAAACTCGTTTTTGGATCATGAGCAATTTGTTTAAGTATTTTTTTTTTCTACTCGAGAGCTTATTTCAGTTATTACGAGTATAAGTTTATTTAATTAAACATTTTTCTATAACTTAAAATTCAATGAGATTCTCAATGTAGTACCTCTTTCTACTGTCGTTATCTCGAATTTTTTAAAAAAAAGATTAATTTGAAGTTATTTTTGTAAAAATTTTCAAACCATGCAGAAAAAGGGTTTTTAGAAACATAAATTATTTTTATTTAAAAACTGTTATTATGTAAAGATAATATTTATATTTGATTTATTAATATTCTTCTTTTTCTTTATTGGGGGCGGCCTGGTAGCCAATTGGCTAGCGCTCTGGTCTTTGTTGCCGCAGTCTGCAGATTCGAATACTGGCGGTGCAAGAATGTTTGTTTTTGGTTGGAAATCCACGCTTAGCAGTAGGTTCGGTCTAATTAGCCCAAAGTGTGCAAAAAATTACAGCAGAACAACAAACCAAAGCAAACCAAATCTTCATTGGCTCAACAGCCTCACGGTGGGTCAAGGGCGTCTGTCTACAGGCCGATTTAGATTCAAGAGGTGTTTTCTTTTCATTACGGGGTACGGGTTGTCAGCCCTACTCCCAGCTCTCTACAGTCATATTAGACCGGGACCTAATAGGTCATTTTGATGGCACTACTATTAATCATACACTTAAAACGGTGACATTTTGGAGACTCGTTCACCTCGCCCTCCCTGGTAGAATTAAATTACGATATTTTTTCCATTTACAGATTTATAATGCGCATATTCACTTAGACACGAATATTCGGTTCAGCTTCGCTGTCAAATTTCTAGCACTCCAAAATCTTAAATACTTGTCCGCTTCAGCCGACATATCTTAATTTTAAAACAATTTAATTATTTTTCGAAATCTGAAGGTGTGTTGAAGGTTGAAGATTTAAAAAAGTTTTATTTTTGATAGCTTATCTTAGATAGCGAATATCAGAAATAGTTTTACGTCATTTTACAATTATGAGATAAGAAATACAATTGAATCCAATACTTTTTAAAATCTATTCATTGAACATTTATTTAAAATTTATTTCTGCATTACTATAATAATAAATAAATATTTTGAAACAATACAAGTTTATAAGTTCGTTTCGAATGCCCAGAATTTAATCCATCATTATTCTCCACCAACATGACAAATGACTCATTTGCCATGAAAAGATCAGTTGCATTATATTTAATTTGATATCACTATAATTTAGAATAAGCATTCATGTAGGTTTCAGTTTAGTTTGCCTCTCTACGGTCATTTTGCGCACACTTCAGGCTAATTAGACCGGGACCTACAGTTTAACCTGGATTCTGAATCACTAACAAACATCTGACATCACCTCGATTCGAAGCTGAAACCTGTGGTACAAAAGGCCAGAGCGCTAGCCAATTTGCTGTCACGCGGCAAACGTTCATGTAGGAGTAACATGTAAGAGTTTTCAACCTCGGCTTTTCTTGATGACAATAGAGAGATATTACAGTTATACAGATTTAGATGGACACTCCGTAGGGCCTATAGATTTACCATTTTTAGTGCCTTATATGCTGAATTTCAAAATTAAGCCAGTAAATTCAGAAGTCCAATGCATTAAACATCCACCAGATTCATAAAAAAGTATAAGTATACTTTCCATCATTGCAAACAACCAATATTTCTTCATAAATCCAACATCTGTAAATCTGATTAACATGCATCGCGCATCATGCTATTTTCCAACAAATTCAGAAAAATCTCTCGAAGATTTCCACCAAAGCACCCTTGCCAACTAACCATTTTTATGCGAGTTGAAAATCCGGTGCGAAATAAAAACACGCATTCGCAGTATTAAAAAAAAAGCGACATAAATGCAAGTCGAGAAAGAAATGTTTAAAAAAATACTTCCGGCTTTTCATATTGCTCGGAATTTGTAAGAAACCGACAGGCCGGAAATTTATTTTATTCCATTCCGGAACCTCCCTCACCCCTTGCCAGGGACCAGCCACCCACATATACGTATTCACCTCTTAAAAATTTCGTGGGCAGAGCACGCATTCTCGAACTTTAAATTCGATGTGGTAGACTTATGGTAAAATTACCGGTGCGCCAAATATATATCTCCACATTTTTCTCCTTTCTCGTGGAAGAAGAATATTTCTCTACATTTCTTTTTTTTTTTTTTTTTTTTTTTCTTTAACCTTACTATTCTATTTCTCATTTTTTTTCTTTCACTCTCTCTCTCTCTCTGCCTTACGACCTTAAGAAATATCGATTATGATAATGTTGGCAGCATTCGCTCTCTTCTCTGTCTCCCATTTATGCATTTATGTTCCAGGGGCGCACGTGTTCGTATGTCATCGTGTCTGTTTTGCATGGCTTTTAGGTTTGTTTATTTTTGTAGGAGATTTATAATTTTTGTTTGTTTCTGATGTTGTTCTCTTATGTTTTTGACAACTAGGGGTAATTTGAAAGATGTGTGTGCAATAAATTGCAACAAAATTGCCAAAATATTCACTTGTATATCTTTTTATGCCTAGACATTAAAGCGTTTACTACATTGTGATTCTGAACTTGGAGAACCCAAATCGATGCCTGCAAAGCAAGCTAAAAGGAAAGCAATTAAACACAATAAATCCCTTAGCTTTAAAATTATATCATTAGACTCAAAGTGACGAGGAAGAAAGCATTCATTCAGGTATCCACCTACCTTTAGTTTGGCGTTTCACTCTACCGTCATTTTTTGCACACTTCAGGCTAATTAGAATGGGACCTACAATATAACGTGGATTTCGAAGCACTATCAAATATCTATGACATCACCTGGAGTCGAAGCTGAAGACTGTTGCACCAAAAACAGCCAATTTTCCATGAGGCCGCAAATATACATTTATGAATTTCATTCTTGTCCGTTTTTTTTATCACAATTGAAATATTTTACAGTTCTACAGATTTATCATGGACTTCTAACTACGGCCTAAAGATTTAGCACTTTCAAAACTGAGTTTCTAAATTCAGAAGTCGAAAACATATTCCAGACATCCAGGTTCATAAAAAAAGTATAAGTATGCTTTCCATCAATGCAAACAACCAATATTTTTTACGCACTCCTTCATGAATCCAACATCTGTAAATCTGATTAACATGCATCGCGCATCATGCTATTTGCCAACGAATTCAGAAAAATCTCTTAAAGATTTCCACTCAAGCACCCTTTGCCAACTACCCATTTTTATGCGAGTTGAAAATCCAGTGCGAAATAATAAAACGCGCTGGCAGTATTAAAAAAAAAGCAACATAAATGCAAGTCGAGAAAGAAATGTTTAAAAAAATACTTCCGGCTTTTCAAATTGCTTGGAGTTTGTAAGAAACCGACAGGCCGGAAATTTATTTTATTCCATTCCAGAACCTTCCCCCACCCTTTTGCCAGGACCAGCCACCCACATACGTTTTCGCATCTTTAAAAAATTGGTGGGCAGAGCACGCATTCTTGAACTTTAAATTCGATGTGGTAGACTTATGGTAAAATTACCGGTGCGCCAAATATATATCTCCACATTTTTCTCCTTTCTCGCGGAAGAAGAATATTTCTCTGCTTTTCTTTTTTTAACTTTTTTTCTTTCACTCTCTCTGCCTTACGACCTTAAGAAATATCGATTATGATAATGTTGGCAGCATTCTCTCTTTTCTGTCTCCCATTTATGCATTTATGTTCCCGGGCGCACATGTTCGTATGTCAACGTGTCTGTTTTGGATGGCTTTTAGGTTTGGTTTTTTTGTGGAAGAGTTATAATTTTTGTTTGTTTGTGATGTTGTTCTCTTATGGGTTTGACAACTCAGGGAGATTTGAAAGATGTGTGTGCTATAAATTGCAACAAAATTGCCAAAGTATTTACTTGTATACCTTTTTACTCCTAGACTGGTGAAACTGTTACTACATTGGGAATCTGATATCGGAGAACCCAAATCGAAGCCTACAAAACAAGCTAAAAGGAAAGGGGTTAAAAACTGTAAATCCATAAGTTTTAAAATTATATTATCAGTCTCTAAGTGACGAGGGAGAAAGCATTCATCCAGATATCACCCTGATTGGTTTGGTTTGTCCATCTATGGTCATTTTGTGCACAATTCAGGCTAATAAGACTGTGACCTACAGTTTAACGTGGAGTGTGAACCACTAACAAACATCTATGACACAGTCTGGATTCAAAGTAGCGAAGGCCAGAGCGCTAGCCAATTGGCCATATGGCCGCAAACATTAGTGTAGGAGTAGCATGTAAGTGTTATCCTAGGCCTTTCTTCATCATAAGGGAGAGATTTTATTGTTCTACAGATTTAGCATGAGTTGGTCTGATGGCCGAGTGGCTAGCACTCTGGCGCTTGGTATCACAAAGTTCTGTTTCGAATCCCGATGGTGCCATGGATGTTTGTAGGGGTTCGAAATCCACTTTACACCGTATATCCCGGTCTCATATGACCGTAGAGCGTCACAGAGCCGAACTCGGCTCTAGGCATAGTGATGTGTTGTGGTGTAGTAGTAGTAGACTTAGCATGGACATCTCAGTACCGCTTATAGATACAGCACTTTTGCTGAATTTCAAAATTGAGTTTGTAAATTCAGAAATCGAAAGCATTAAACATCTACCGGGTTCATAAAAAAAAGGTATAAGTAAACTTTCCATCATTGTAAACAACCCATATTTTTTGCGTACTTCTTCATAAATCCAACATCTGTAAATCTGATTAACATGCATCGCACATCATGCTATTTGCCAACGAATTCAGAAAAATCTCTTAAAGATTTCCACCAAAGCACCCTTTGCCAACTAACCATTTTTATGCGAATTGAAAATCCAGCGCGAAATAATAACACGCGCTGGCAGTATTAAAAAATAAAAAAAACTAATATAAATTCAAGTCGAGAAAGAAATGTTTAAAAAAAACTACTTCCGGCTTTTCATATTGCTCGGAGTTTGTAAGAAACCGACAGGGCGGAAATTTATTCTATTCCATTCCAGAATCTTCCCTCACCCCTTGCCAGGGACCAACCACCCACATATACGTATTCGCCTCTTAAAAATTTGTTGGGCAGAGCACGCATTCTCGAACTTTAAATTCGATGTGGTAGACTTATGGTAAAATTACTGGTGCGCCAAATATATATCTCCACATTTTTCTCCTTTCTCTTGGAAGAAGAAAATTTCTCTACTTTCCTTTTTTTTCTTTTACTTTCGCTCTCTGCCTTACGACCTTAAGAAATATCGATTATGATAATGTTGGCAGCATTTTCTCTCTTCTGTCTCTCGTTTATGCATTTATGTTCCCGGACGCACGTGTTCGTATGTCAACGTGTCTGTTTTGGATGGATTTTAGGTTTGGTTTTTTTTTGTGGAAGATTTATAATTTTTGTTTGTTTGTGATGTTGTTCTCTTGTGTTTTTGACAACTCCGGGTAATTTGAAAGATGTGTGTGCAATAAATTGCAACAAAATTGCCAAAATATTCACTTGTATATATCCTTTTACTCCTAGACTGATGAAGCTTTTACTACTTTAGGATTCTGATAGAGAACCGATGTCGAAACCTACAAAGCAATGTTAAAGGAAATAAGTTAAACACGATAAATCCATAAGCATCAAAATTATATTGTCAGATTCAAAGATTCGAGGGAGAAATTATTCTTCCAGATATCACACTAGACTTGGTTTGGTTTGTCGCTCTACTGTCATTTTGTGTACACTTTAGGCTAATTAGGCCAAGCATCTATGCCACCACCAGGATTCGAACTGAAACCAGTAGTACCAAAGGTCAGAGCGCTAGCCAATTGGCCATCAGGCCGCAAACATTCATGTAGAAGTAGTATGTAAGTGTTCCTATCCTAGGCCTCTCTTTGTTATCATGGAGAGAGTTTATGGTTCTACAGATTTAGCATGGACATTTCCGTACGGCCTATAAATTTAGCACTTTTAGTAAATCTTATTTGCTGAATTTCAAAATTGAGTTTCTAAGTTCAGAAGTCCAACGGATTAAACATCTACCAGGTTCATAAAAAAGTATACTTTCCATCATTGTAAACAACCCATATTTCTTGCGCACTTCTTCATAAATCCAACATCTGTAAATCTGACTAACATGCATCGCGCATCATGCTATTTGCCAACAAATTCAGAAAAATCTCTTAAAGATTTCCACCAAAGCACCCTTGCCAACTAACCATTTTTATGCGAAGTTGAAACTCCAGTGCGAAATAATAGCACGCGCTAGCAGTATTAAAATAAAAGCAACATAAATGCAAGTCGTGAAAGAAATGTTTAAAAAAATACTTCCGGCTTTTCATATTGCTCGGAGTTTGTAAGAAACCGACAGGCCGGAAATTTATTTTATTCCATTCCAGAACCTTCCCCCACCCCTTGTCAGGACCAGCCACCCACATACGTATTCGCCTTTTAAAAATTTCGTGGGCAGAGCACGCATTCTCGAACTTTAAGAACTTTAAATTCGATGTGGTAGACTTATGGTAAAATTACCGGTGCGCAAAATATATATCTCCACATTTTTCTCCTTTCTCGTGGAAGAAGAATATTTCTGTACTTTTCTTTTTTTCTTTAACCTTACGTTTCTTCTTCTTTTCTTTCACTCTCTCTGCCTTACGACCTTAAGAAATATCGATTATGATAATGTAGGCAGCATTCTCTCTTTTCTGTGTCTCATTTTATGCATTATGTTGCCGGGCGCACGTGTTCGTATGTCACCGTGTCTGTTTTGGATGGCTTTTAGGTCTTTTTTTTCTTTTTATTTTGGAGGATTTATAATTTTTGTTTGTTTGTGATGTTGTGCTCTTTTGTTTTTGACAACTCAGCGTAATTTGAAAGATGTGTGTGCAATATAAAATGGCCGAAATATTCACTTGTATTTGTTTTATACTCCTAGACTAGTGTTGTCCCATAGTAAAAGTTTCAGGATTCCGATCTTAAGGAATCCAAATCGAAGCCTACAAAGCAAGCTAAAAGTAAAGGGGCTAAACACGATAAATCCATAAGCCTCAAAATTATAGTATTATACTCAAAGTTACCAGGAAGAACGTATTCTTTCAGATATTACCCTAGAAGATGTTCGTTCTAAATTTTTGATGTGATGATAATCAAACCCACGGATATTATATCCATTTTATAAAGCACATGGAGATTTTTATGACAATGACCACGCAGAGAGCCTTGCTAAAGCAAGCATTATAAACGATGGCGCAACTGTCTTTAATATGCAATTAAATTTTCTTAAAAATAACTAAATAACTGTTTATTAGGGGAGTAACAACAAAACTTGAACCATATTAATATATAGCGAAAATTTTTTTTAAATTACGTATATGGCTATATTATATGTTAAAATTTTTTTTAATTACGTGTATGGCTATATTATATGTTAAAAATTTTTAAATTTTGTGATTTTTTAAAAATTTATATCATTGTTATCATCATCAATAGCCCGACAGCCCAGGGTAATCCAAGGCCTTCCTTTGAAGGGATTTCCATGCCTTCCTCTGGGGATGGCCTAGTGTCTAATTGGCTAAAGCTCTGGCCATTGCTCCTACAAACTTCAAGTTCAAATTCTGGCGGTGGCATGGATGTTTGTTAGTGGTTCGGAATCCACATTAACTGTAGGTCCCAGTCTAATTACCTCAAAATTACTGTAGAGCGGCAAAGCAAACCTCGCATTTTTTGGGTGACAATGGTTCGCCAATTCTTAACCATGGCTCCATGATTCCATGTATAGCAAAATCTTTTTCAACTGGGTCTATCCATCGAAACTTTGTGTCATTCTCTTCCTCTTTGTCCCTGTGGTTTTGTCAAAATGAGCTTTTTTTCAGGGTTTAAATCATTAATTCTAAATACATGAGCAGCCCAGTTTAATCTATAGATCATAATAAATTTTATAATATCTGGACCTTTATAGCATTTATAAATTTCTGCGTTGTACCGTCTTCTCCAACGATCACTTTCCCTAACACCTTTTTTTTAAATTTATATATATATATATAAGAAAAAAGCGGAATCAAAATAAATAATACATAAGTATATTACAAATAACAAAATTTACTGGAAAGTATATTGTTTTCTATTTCATTTTGTAATTAATGTAATTATGTATCATTTTAATGTGCATCAATGACCGAAAGATTCAGAATATTTATGCCTTAATTTTGTCTTAATTAATTAATATAATTTAAGCTTCAAAATGTAATGCCACAGAAAGAACCGAAAATATCTCATGTAAAAGTCAATTCACTTTTCTTATAAATATATATATATATATATATATATATATATATTTTTTTACATTTTAATTTGTAATAAACCTAATTCTGTCATATCAAACGTTATTTCATGTGTCAAATGTACCATAAATAGTCATTAAATATAATTTTAATATTAATATACGATATTTAATTAAATGAAAATAAATATTTAACCTGAAAACAATTTATAATTTTTTTGATTATTTTACAGAATGGTAACTGCCATTCATAAATGAATATTAAACGTTGTTATGTGATTAAAGTATGAAAGAAATTCAAATTAGTATCATTTTGCAAGTTATTTCATCTAATTAAAATAATTAATTGGAATAAAATATTTTATTTATCTTCTTGAACAATACATAAATAAATAATTATCATAATTGCCATATGACATTTTACTAATAAAAACTTTTATTAAATTTTATACATAAGGTTTTTGCTATTCAATCAATACAATGCCATGCTTTTTGTTTCAGAAATAATATAAATCAATTATTCCTATTAGAAAAACATTTATAATAATTATTTTTTTAACCTACAATTTCCTTCATTATTCTTTCATATATAAAAGAAAATAATTATTTAATTATAAGATAATACAAATAATAAAGATAATATTTTTTTTCTTACGAAATTTATTATATACAAATAATACTGAAAACAAAATATGATGTGTTAATTACATAATTGCAACAACTTTTATTGCAAGTGTTTTGGAAGTGGTTTTATTATTGTTATTTATAATAAAAATATTTTATCGCGAATAATAATATTAAGGATTAAATTTGTTAAGTGTGCTTATTTTAAAGTTATTGTAACTTTTCATTATTATGCAAAAAAACGCGTATTTTTAAATCTTTTTTTTATAATATGCAACCAATTATTTGTTGTTTGTAAAATCTTTACTGTTTGTATAAAATCTTTTTTGTAATTCATATTTTAATACAAACATGTAAATTTAAAATGTAAACAAAATATTATTGTGCTATTTTGAGTCAAACAATAAAAATGTATAAAATTTTAATACTTAAAAATGTATTGAATTTTATTATAAATAAATAATTTAAAAAAACCATTTCTATGATTGTTTTTTCTATTCTATTTATATTCATTTAAAAACAAATATTCAGACTAAAGTGCATTTTTAAAATAGAAAAATCTTTTGAATTTTTTTCAGTTAAATAGAACATTAAATAGTTATAACGCTGTACTTATTTTTATTGTTTTATAATTGGTATTTTACATTACTGTTTTAATTTTTTTTAAATCAAGAAAAACGTATTTTACGTGTAGCCCTGGAATTCTTTAACTTATTATAAATATACGATTTGGTTTATTAATTCTGTATTTAAGTTGCATAAATATTTTACTTGTAAAAAATATCAATAATACCATTAATATAAATAATATATATTTTATATGTGATATTTCATAACTGCAATATTTTGCAAAAAAATATTTCAATTATTTTTTACGTTTAACAAAAAATTAAATATATAATAAATTGCTAATTTAGCAACGTACTAACTGCGATGTGTCAATAGAGAATCTTGGGATGACAGAGGATTATCCTGTAATCCAATCATCTGTCTCTAATGGACAGAAGGCATTCCTCTTAACCAATCGTTTGTTGTCAATACAGTGAGAGTTTTGAATAACTGGGTATAAAGTAATGTTTAATATTAGATTGTTGCAAGTTAAATAGATTAGCTTGTTGCAGGCAAAACAATTGCCTGTAATTTTAATTTGCTTTAACTGCAATATAGATCTTGAATTAAAAAAAATTATCTTTTAGAGAGGCATGAGGTTATTTTAATGCGATGTATAAAATGAAAATTTATACCTTAAGTACAAAAAAAATTTGCTTAAAAAGAATGCACTTTAAAAAGGATAATTACAACAATTCTTACTTAAATTAAAAACATTTTGTTTGGTTTAAAGGCCAGAAATATTTCGTTGAAACATAAAATTTATTTCTGCAAAAATAAAAAATTTTGTTTTTCATTTATATTAATATTCTTCGTATGTTTTCAAACTATACTAACCTACATTTTCTATTGCGCTTTCACGTAATAGAAATAATAAAATGGATGAGAAAAGTTTAGTACCTTCTCATAAAAACGTTATTCTTAAAATATTTACCTCTGCCTCTGAAATACATAAGTATAACAAAATACAGCTATTTCTTTCAAGTGAAAACACATTTCCCAGTTTGGCCGAGGTGCAGTTTGAAGAGAGAGAAAAAAATTTTAATAACTGAAAAAAAAATTGAAGAGAAGATATAAAAGTAGATAAAATAAAAAATAAAAAATGTAGATAGTTGATGTGAAATGGCGAAATTTCCACAATTTGATAACAAACTCGGCAAAAATGCTTCTGCCCAGCGAAAAAAAGTGGAAAAAGAAGTTGTGTACTTAGAAAATGCTGTAAATTCGGATGAAACTGCAATAAATAACAAGAACCGATTGGCTACAGAATAAAAAAATGTATAAAAAAGGATTGGAAAAAAAAAAAAAAGCATTTTGACAGTACTCAATTTTTGTGCTTTGTTCCCATGTTGCTTTTCTATCTGCATCCAGAAATAAGTTATTTTTACTTCAAAATTCTTCTTAAATTTTGAAAAGTGGTTTTATGTGAATCATTTATTGAAGAGCTAAGATATATTTTCTGAGTTTTGTTTATTATTACACTTTTGCATTAATTGGCCTAATACTCTTTGATCTTTAACAGTACCTGTAGAAATTGGCTCGATAATGTTTCAGATTTAATCTTCAACTACTAAAAATGGAAGAATGATATGAGATTTAGCAATATGCTTCGCTGTAGTTAGATCGATTGCAGGTTTTTTATGATTTTACTGGTGTACATCATAAACTGAGCCAATTAGCCTTAGAAATATCTTCAGAAAAATATTATCTCCTTTTCAGTTTTTTGAATGAGGTGCCATAAAAAGTAATACAACATAAAGAGAAATTTTACTTAGCGTGGCATTTACCTTTGGACAAATTTTTGGTTCAACCTCGGTATAAACATGAGAACTTTTGTTTCAATTCCCATGATAGGTTCTTTGATCTAAACCTTAGCTCTTAAACTACAAATTGATTGCAGAATTCTTTTAATATTACTATGATTTTATAAAAAATTTTTGAAAAACATTTGTATTTTTAAAATATTTATTGTTCGTATGAATTGATATTCTATATTTCCCCATGTACTGGTTAGATCGAATATTAGTAGGCTGGTTTGGACTTTCAGTTATAAGGAAGCTCTGTTCTATATACAAGCTATGCCGAACTGAAAGCATCATTGTATATGTCAGAGATAAATACATAGTCGGAAAATTCTACCATTGGGTTTCAGGAGGTGGAGAAAGTGTCACCATAATTGGATTCCCTATTCATGTTGGTAACTCTAAATTATGATGGCAAAATATGGATACAGTGTAGCATGTTTCCACTGTATACCCCAAGGTATTACTAAATTTGCTACATAACATAACTATCTTACTAGAGTCAAATAACTTGAAGTTAAAATGCACGATATCGGGAAATAATTACAAATTGTAATGAAAATTATATTTTTAACCTGCATGATCTGAAAAAAGTAAAACTAACTATAACGGTATTATTCGATATTTTTATTAAAAATAGAATATTTATATATATATAATAAAAAATATATATTCATATAAACTGACTGTATCTCTGTGCACAATAAAGTTGACCGAGCTGAAGAACTGACAGGTATTAATAACCATAGAGAATTATTAAGATGAGATTTTCTTCTATTTATGGAGAAAGAATTAATAAAAGTGGGGATTTCTGATGCGGCTTTAATAAGTAACCATGATGTAAAGACCATAATAAATAAGCGTGATGAAGATTATATTAAGAAATATTAATAATATAATATTCCCTACATTTAGGAATCTATACAATTAACTACAAGATTTACGTCATATTATCGTTTTAAAAGTTGCCATTATTCTCTTTATTGCTATTTATCCATTAACTATACCTATTTACTCACTTCTATATACCTATTACGATTATACCTATTTACTTTCACTCCTTTTTGCTTCTTAATTGAGATGCAGTACAAATTTATTCCAATAGGCGACTAAATATATAATGAAGAGATAAATTTGGTATATTATAGGTGAATGCATTGTTACATGCAGTACAGCTGTCATGTATAGCGTTTTCAATGGTTTCAATTGAATTGCATTGACTATAGCGACTATATGCTTTATATAAATCAAATTATTAATAATTGTAAGTTTTCATTTATTGCATGGACACTTACCTTAAAATCATAAAAGTAAGTTTTTAAACGATTATGAATGCACGAATAACATTAAATATGCCCTATCTAAAAATAATTTTCTTACAATACCTATCTAATTAAAATGATAAAAAAAAATCAAACCACGATCAATCAACGATTATGAATGCACGAATAACATTAAATATGCCCCATCTAAAAATAATTTTCTTGAAATTCCTATCTAATTAAAATGATAAAAAAATTATCTGGGCTTCAAAAGTCTAAATATAATGGTTGTTGTTTAAAAAATTCACCAATATCAAACCGTCTGTATATATTTGTGTATATACTTTTTTTTCAACTATACCGGAAAAATTAGGTAGACAAAGCGGGAGTTATATAATTGTAACAGATTTGGAGTGTAAACATTCTACATTACACCTCTTAAAAAAAATTGATGTTTTAATGAAGAGTTTTCGAAAGTAACTACCTTCATTTTGAGCAGCCTGATTGTCAATTGGCTAGCGCTCTGGCCATTGGTACCACAGGCTTCAGGCTCGAACCCGGGTGTCACTGTGAGTGGTTCGGAATCCATGTTAAACTATACGTCCCGGTCTAGTTACCCTAAAGTGAGTAAAAAATGACTGTAGAGCGACAAACCAAACCTTCATTTTGATGCAGTATCAGAAAAATGCTTGAAAATTCAAAATGTATATTCCGTAGCAAGACACAACCCTAAGAATAAAGCAGTGACTATAACACACGCCACCAGTGGAAATCGAATTCTCATCCATTATCTAATGCAGATTACAAAAGCAGGACTAGAAATTCAGTGTAATAAAGGCTTAATTTATGTTTTTCTTAGTTTCAATTTATAATAAAGAATAATTTAAAAATGCATCTTTCAATTTTTTTTGAAAGAATTAGAGTTAAAACTGAGAAAATGCAACCAAATCAATAAATGCTTCAAAAAAAAAAAAAAAAAAAAAATCACTCAGAATAAGAGTTCAAATAAATCTCTTTGCTACTTCCAACCTTTTTACGCAAATCAGGTGAGAAAAAAGAATAAGAGGTAGCATCTTAAAATAAAACTTCTTAAACTGTAGTTTCTAATAAAGCAATTCGAACTTACAAATGTATTCGGCATTTTTAGCAATTTTTTGAAACTTTCTTTTCACTTTGCATTTTAATCTAGGTAATTGATACTTAGCGTCATTCTAGGAACAAAAACGAAATGTAAAGCAATTTTTAAAGACATTAGTTATTCCAAAAGAATTCAATTTACTCAGATTTAAGCAGACGATTTCTCGAATACAACATCTTCATCCTTTTATCGTAATTTCATCGTAATCGTTTTTCTGACAGCTTAGTAATTCGGTGGAATTCCGTCTTTTCCGATATTACTTTGATTTTTCGGAGATAGTTAGGAAATAAAACATGAAAAAAAAAATTTTTGAAAAGTAAATTCTTTTGAAAGAGCCATGCCAACAATCAGCAAATGGTAATATTCTTTTTCTTTGTGTTGATGGAATGGATTCAGTTAAGGGCTTTAAAAAAAATATAAAGACATTAAGATTAAGAAGGAACGATTTCTTGCATTTGTGATTTGAGCGACACGTCTTTTAAGTGAAAAAGACTTGAGTTATTACATTGTAGTGGATAATTTCAGGAACTTTTTTTATTTTAAACGATTTACTGTGCCAGAAAATAAATTCAACGGCAGAGGAATTATTCTTTATTCAAAAAATGAAGTTTTATTTAATGTGGCAATTAAATTTTATTTTTATTTTAACATCGTTAAATTTAGCGAGTACTTTTCTACTAACATTTTTTTTTTTTACAGATCATTTAATAGACTTCATTAAGACAGAAATTATAAATTACCGATCATTAAAACGAGCAATTTTATGACATTTAATGAAGAACTAGTAGAATTTCCGCAGCTGATTAACGGTAATTCTAATCATGCTTCGTTAGAAAAATCTTAAGATTTCTGGTCCATTAAATAAAATGTTTTGCTTACTTAGACCATTAAATCTTAGCTGCTTACCATTAAATCAAAGACGTTGAGGAATATCGCACGAAATTTTTAACTTTTCAAAGCCATTAATATTTTGTTGATGAATTCCCTCCATTATGTTCTTTTGTACGCCTCAATCCAAGGAATTTATCAAACAATTTTTATTTATTTATTCATAATAATTCATCTTTGAAACCTCCTATAAGTTCATAATTTTGCTCTATTATTGCCATTTTCTTTAAGAAGAAGAGAAAAATCCAATAATAAAATATTCAATAGAACAATAAATAAAAGGAAAATTCCTTTTCAGGTAATTCAAGTGATTCAAAAATATATTTATACTAAGTTTGGTTTGTCGCTCTACTGTCATTTTGTGCACACTTTGGGCTAATTAGACAGGGACCTACAGTTTAAATTGTATTCCAAACCACTAACAAACAACCAGGATTCGAACCTGAAATTCGGGGTACCAAAGGCCGGGGCGCTAGACAATTTGCCAACAGGCCACGTTATGTATTAAGATATGTGATACATTCATAAATGAGCAAATTGCTGCAATATGTATTTATGAATACATCTAAGATACACTCATAAACATAAATTGCTGCAATTTTCTCATTAATTACATTCTTAACTTAAAGGCAATGAATCACATTAAAAAATATTTTCTATATTTATATCAATTTTAACAACATGATTCGAAAATTGGCCTGATGGACAATTTTCCGATGCTACAGATTTCTAGTCCCGATGGTACCATGGATGTTTGTAATGGTTCGGAATCCGTTTAAACCGTAGGTACTGGTCTAATATGACTGTAGAGGTTGGGCGTAGGGCTGACAACCCTACCCCATAAAAAAAGAAATCGTTATCTATCTCGAAATCTGCCAGTAGGTAGGCCTTTGCTCCACCATGGGGCTATTGCGCCAATGAAGAAGAAGAATGATGGGCATTTATCTCTGTATGGTAATCATCAGTTAATATCCTGACCTAGTAATAGAGAGAGGGCCTGATGACCGAGTGTCTAGCGCCCTGTTGTTCGGTGCCGCAAGTTTCAGGTTCGAGTCCTAGCGATGGCATGGATGTTTGTTGTGATTTGTAATCCACTTTCAACCGTTGGTCGCGGTTTATTATGACTGTTGGGCATTGAACTGATAACTCTGCCCTGTAAAAAGTAATCAACTCCTGTCTCGAAATCTTCCTGTTGGCAGATGGCTTGGCCCACCATGGGCTGTAGTTCCAGAGAGTTAATCAGTAATATAGAGAAACATGTTGATTCATTCCTTAGGTGGCCAACAAGATATATATAGGATCATAACCACATTACATATGGAATGTGGATAAATAAAAATAATTATAATGATTAAAACAAATTTTGCTTTTACAATTTTGTTATTGATGCATTAATATGTATTTTAACATATGGGAGAATTTCATTAACATCAAAGTGAAAATATGAAATTTATGCCATAAAGGATTTTCAGTTCTTAAAATTTTTAGTTTTGATGAAATTTTAATAATTAATAATTTTGAATGACAAATTCATTGTAAGGCTCATTCATAGAAAAATTTAGTGTCTAAAAAAATTGCCTTACAAGAGAAAAAAAGACTTATTTATTTTTAATTTAAAATTTAATTTCCTAAAAAATGTTTTATTCTAAGATGAATTTTGCAGAGCTTAATTAATTTTATTAATTATTTCAAAAGTATGAAGTAAAAAAATTAATGAATTCGTGATTATGCAAGAGTAATGGTTAATAAAAATTTTAATAAACTATATTCACATCTTTTATGAAATGCTTTTATAAACGCTTTTTAATGTAAGTCTGAGTGGTTCATAATCTTTCATTTAAAATTAAAATACCGTTTTTCTAAAAATTTAATTTTCTTTATAAGTTCATAAATGAGAAACTTTTGAATTAGCTTTTTAACAAGAAAAATATTAGTAAATGGGGAATTTACTTTTGAGTTGCATTTTATGAGATTTTTTTTAATTGACTTGAGCATCACATTTACTTATTTTAGTGTAAAATTACGTCACTTTTCTTGTAAATGAATTCACCCTTTACTAAATTTCTTAATACTAAATTAATGTTTCAATTTTTTTTTTTTTTTTTTTTTTTTTTTTTTTTTTTTTTTTTTTTGCCAGCAATATTTCGGTTTCTTTTATTATCGCGTTTTTTTCAAATTCCCCGCGTTTGTTTGATTCTTTCATTAAACAAATATTATAAATCCTAAAATACAAAGCATTATTGTGGATTTATTTATTCAAACCTTATGTGACCCCGTTAGTTTAATGCTAATATAGGTCCATTAACAAAAGGACCAGAGAGAAAAAAATTCATGCATATTATACGCATACTATATATGGTATGAGTTTTCTAATCTCATATAATACACAAATAACGGACAATTAACCCAAAGATCTTCTGGAAGGCATCACTTTCTCTCTTCCCAATAATTCATGAAGGAAGCACGTTGAAGCACGTTCCTGGTATGTAAAAAAGTATGCACGTCTTTTATATGTATAAATAAATGTATGCATTCCTCATATGTAAAAAAAATTATGCATTCCTGATATGCATTATAAAAATGACTACATTCCTGATATGCAAAAAAAAAAAAAAATAGGTACATCAGTGACAAGTGTAATAAAAATATAGGCGCCCCTGATATGATAATCAATGTATGCAGGTCCCTGGTGCGTGTATATACATTAAAAAAATGTATTAATGTTCATTCCAAAATACGCAGAGCTTGTATTTAAGAAAATTTCTAATTCTAAACTAAAATAATCTATCTTCGATAAAAAAAAAAAAAATCTATTCTAAAGTAAAATAATCTATTGAAATACCTTTTCAAGCTTTTATCTGATTTATTGGCAATGATTAGAATACAAAATTTTGAACCAGATGGGATTATTATTATTCTGATTATTTAATGACATGAATTATTTCAATTGATGATCATTATATTTTATAAATTATCTCGTAAATATGGATGATAATAAATATATATTTTAAATATTAACTAATTCATATTTATGGGTTTTGGTTTTATTTGTCGCTCTACGGGCATTTTTTTTTCTCACTTTGAGTTAATTAAACCGAGACCTACAGTTTAACATGAATTCCAAACCACTACTATTACTACTACTACACCACACCACATCGCTGTGCCTAGAGTTGAGTTGCCTCTTTACAGTTTGAATGATATGGGTGAGAAGTCTGAATGGGTTTTGTGACTCTCTACAGTCCTATGAGACCGGAACCTATGGTTTAAAGTGGATTCTGAACCACTACAAACATCCATGTCACCGAGCGCTAGTCACTTGGTTATCAGGCCGCAGATTACAAACCACTAACAAGCATCAATGCCACCGCCAGGATTCAAACCTGAAGCCTGTGGTGCCAAAGATCAGAGCACTAGGAAATTGGCCACCAGGTCGCCATGTTGATGGGAGTAAAATAATGCATAAAAATTTTATTAAAATATTTTCACGTCCCTTGAAAAATGCTTTTATAAAAGATCTTATCATAAACATATATTGGAGTATTTCATACAATTCTACTTTCTTAATAATAAATTAATAATTCATTTTTTATGTCCTTAACAACAAGGATTAAACTCACACCAAACTAAAAAGAACTTTATACGCATATTAGAAGGAGGAACAAAAAAAAAAAGTCCTTTCTTGTTAGAAGACTTACGGAATGTGCACTAATTGAAAACATGTCAGCCACGCTTCCTATAAATATTCATCTTTTTTGACATCGCCAAATCTTTTGTTGGTGGGACCCAGATTAACATTCAACTCTCGGGTCCGCATAAAGCCGGGCTCGGTAATTACTTTGTACCTTAGGATTTATGACAGTTGTTGTTTAATGAATGCATCACGAATTTTTGGGAACGTGAACGAAAAACGAAAAACTACCATCAAAAATCAAAACATCAATGACATGTTTTGCCTTTTGATGGTTATGGTTCATCACTGGTTACTGATGGAATTGTACAATAATTAGCATTGTGTTTTATTCTATATTTTCTATATTTACCCCTCTGTTGTGCCTCCCTGGATAAAGTTGAGTGTGTTACATTTCTGTCTCTCTGTAGGTGTATGCTTTGGTATTCGAAAGCAAAAAACTTCAACAATATTCTGTGTTCACATCATGAGCGTTGGTAATTGACCACAAGGTCTGCCATATTTATGGGAGTTAAATATTGTACAAACATTTTATTAAAATATGTTTACCACTTTGAAAATTGACTTATAAAAGATCTTCGTACCGTAGACATATATTGGAATATTTCCTACAATTCTAATTTCTTAATAATAAATTAATAAAAATAATTTTTTTTTATGTCTTTAACAAGAAGGATTAAACTTTATACGCATATTAGAAAGAGGAACAGAAAAAAGAATCCTTTCTTGTTAGAAGACTTACGGAATGTGCACTAATTGAAAACATGTCAGCCACGCTTCCTATAAATATTCATCTTTTTTGACATCGCCAGATCTTTTGTTGGTGGGACCCAGATTAACATTCAACTCGCGGGTCCGCATAAAGCCGGGCTCGGTAATTACTTTGTACCTTAGGATTTATGACAGTTGTTGTTTAATGAATGCGTCACGAACTTTGGGGAACGTGAACCAAAAACGAAAAATTACCGGCAAAAAGCAGGACATGTCGATGCCGTGATTGGTGGATGGTACTGCCTTCCCCCTTTCCTCTGAGAATTTGATAGGGGTAGGCCAGAGTGATAGCATCGCTCCTGATATGGAAATCGTGATTCCCGCAGGATCTAGTTTGTCTTGCCAGCAAATGTTGCAAAAAGTAATTGACGGAAAAGAAGTCAAACAAGATAAAAAGCGGTATTATTTTAATAAAAAGTGATATATTATCCGTGTGTGACTTCTTTTTCTTTTCTTTTTTTCTTTTTCATAATGGAAAAATTGTAATTTATTGTCGCAGTGCAAAGCGCTGGGATGTAATAAATATCGATGTATTTCATTTCAGTAATTTGTATTCGGCTAGTAAGTTCTTAAGTTGGAAAGAGTTATGGGCTGGTGTTAGGTGTGTGCTGGGTTTTTCAAGCTTCTTTAATTGTTGAATCGATTAGTTTTAATTAAAGAGTTGTCGATCGATAACTTTGTAGTGTATTTTTAAAACTTTGTTTTATGGTAAAGTAGTTTAACATAACCTTTTGACTATATTTATTTATTAAATTTACTATTGTAATTTATTTGATCAATGTTATAAGTTGTGTAATATTTATTTATATTTTTTTTTCATTTGACTAACATGATCAATTTAAAAGTTTTTCTTTTTTTCTCTTGGATTCTTTCATTTTCTTTTTTCTTTTTAAATGTCTAAGAAATATATATAGTTAGTATTTTTATTTTTTTTTTTTTTTTGTGCAGATATTCAAATAGAAAAATTAGTATTTTTAATCATTAAATATGAATAAATAAATATAAAATTTGTGTTGTGGATTGGAGCAACTGGATCGTAATTGGGTGTGTTTTTTGTTGAAATACTTGAAGCACAGGTTGAAGAACACAGAGCTTTATTTACACACTCACAAATACACACACACAATGCACACACACACACATAAATATTTAACACATTTAAAGACATATAATTATAGATTCATGGAATAATTTCCCTTCTAAAACCCGATACTCAGGTATGAGTGGGATGCGCGTTATATACGTCCTCTCCTGGTGAGCGTCTGTAATCCAACTGTTACGCAGGGTTACGTTAAATATATTTCCTTTTTGGATAAGATACTATAAACTAAACCTTTCTCATCAGAAGCACAAGGTGCGCTGTACTTCTCGAATGAGAGTCTGGAGGGCTACTGACCATTTCTCCTGAACGCCACAGGGGGCTTTCTCGCCAGTGCGTAGGAGAAAGCATGGTTACAAATAAATTGATTTAATATATAAATTAATAAGATATGTTATATAGTTACTATTTTCATTTTTTTACTACAATATTATTTGATTTGTTAGCAAAATATTAATCAGAAATGAGAGGAGTTTTTGTACTGAATTAAAAGAACGTTCATTACTTTTGAATGTTTATCCATTATTTTTGCATGTTAATTAAAATTTCTGTTAAAATTAAGAATAAATTGTAAAATATTAACGTAAGAAATATTTTTCAAGTTACACAGTTTTTCTGTTCAATGCTTTAAATGAACATATTCTACAGAAAAATTGTTTTATATTAAAGATGGAAAAGACTTTCTTTACAGAAAAGTTGAAAATGTTCAGCGCTCAACATAAAAAGCTAGAAAATTTGTTGATTTTTAATTTCCAGATATTTTGATTTGATAATTTCCAAATGAATAGCAGATAAACAACATATAATCTGTTATCCAGGGTATATTAAGATGATCTATTACATCGCGAGCCATATATATATACATTGCTATGTAGCAGATCATCTTAATGTATCCTGGATAACAGATTATCTATTGTTTACAGGCTATTCTATTGGAAATTATCAAATCAAAATATAGGGCATTCAAGAGCAACAACTTTTCTAGATTTTGTATATAATATGAATTTTTGGCGATATTGTTTGAGTTTTTCTTATATATATATACGGAGAGAGAAAAAGCTAAATTAATATTTACGAAAATTTATATTTTTAAAATTCTCATTCTGATAATCCAACGAGCACAAAATTTTAAGACCCTATCTTGAAAATTCCACAGTTTATTAATTTAAGAAGGATTATTGTATAAGTTCCCCAATTGATCAATTTAATTTATGAACGTGTCAGAAACTTAGATTGCTTTTCTTCATATTTAGATGTCTAATTAATTATAATAAATATCTTATTAAATTTAGATAAGTAAAATTTAGATAGAGCATTTATTATTTCGTCTTACAATAACAAATACAACATAGTTAGCATGTGCCAGAGTAGCCTATATGAATGTTATTAATATGCGCATGACATTCAACTGAGAAGTACTGACGTTGTATATTGTCTTCCATTGCCAATTTCGACAATGACATGCTATTATCATCTTAGAATGATTCCTGATGGATGATGACTTAGAAATGACAGGAGTAATTTACATAATTTTGGATGTAAATGATGCAACTGCATTGATTGAGCGGTACTCCTTTAGCTTCAATTTCATTGAACAATGCGTCCCAAGAATATGTTCTAGTGAAGGCTAAGATTGAATAATGGTGCATGCATGTTCATAATAGTTCAGTACTCTTAATCTATGACTAATCTTATCTTTATTTCCTTAATAATCAACAAAGCCTTTTTAATATATATTTCATACAATTATAATTATTTTAGTCGAACTTTTTCAAAAATATATTGATGTACTGTATATCATACAGATCGTATTGATCTACAATTACTGATTGAAGTTATAAAGAGGTTTTCATATAATAATGCATACATTAGTTAATAAACAAAAGTGTTCACTTTTATATATATTTACATATTCATATTTACACACATACACACATGTATATATATATATATATATATATATATATATCCTTCTTCATTGGCGTAATAGCCTCATGGTGGACCAAGGGCATCCACTTACTGGCATATTTCGAAACAAGAGATGCTTTTTCTTACGGGGTAGGGTTGTCAGCCTTACGCTGGGGCCCGGGACCTACAGTTTAAAGCTGATTGCGAACCACTACAAACATTCCTGGCACCGAATGCCAGAGCATATATATATTTTATATATGTATTCCTTTGGAGATTTAACTTGTTTGGAGGCATCTGCAGCTAAAACTAATGAACAGAATAAACCAAAATTTCATGTTCAAACTGCAAAAGACATGGGGAGATGATTTCCTCATAAAAAAAAAGTGCCAAAAAATCGCCATAGAGGGAGGTTTTGGCGCTGCTGTCACGTATGCACTATGAAATTTCCGCAATCTAGATAAATTTTTCAGATTTCCTAATTCATACACGACTTTGGACCTGTTGGAGACGAAAGAAAGTCAATATTTATAATGAATGCACAGAAAGTGAATTATGTCAAGTTTCATTATAATGTTCAAATAATAAAAAAATGCCCGTGCAGAAATGAATGATTTTCGAATTAAATTATTAATAAAATTAAAAACCTTTCTGGTCCTAGGAAGATAATTATTCAGTGCAACTCAACCTCTTGCAATGTATTACAATCTAAAAACTCTATTTACATAGCTCACGTTACGAATGATTTCTTACAGCAATCTAAAATGCATACAATCTAAATGCATACAAAATGTTGTAATGCATACATATTTTTGAATTAAATTCTTAATAAAATTAAATCTTTCTGGTCCTTACAGCAATCTAAATTCATGATCGTAATGCATAGATGTTTTCGAAATAAAATCTTAATAAAATTAAATCTTTCCGGATCTTACAGACTTCTAAAATTCATATTATAATGCATATATAAATTTCGAATTAAAATCTTAAAAGAATTAAATCTTTCTGGTCCTTGCAGCAATCTAAAATTCATGTTGTAATGCATAGATGTTTTCGAATTAAATTTTTAATAAAATTAAATCTTTCTGGTCCTTACAGAAATCTAAAATTCATGTTATAATGCATACATATTTTCGAAATAAAATCTTAATACAATTAAATCTTTCTGGTCCTTACAGCAATCTAAAATTCATGATGTAATGCATACATATCTTCGAATTAAAATCATAATAAAATTAAAATCTTTCTAGTCTTAAGAATATAATTATTCATTGCAACTTAACCTCCTACAATGTATAACAACCTAAAAAAAAAAAAAAACCTACTTAATTTTTCGCAGCAAACGAGACCCGAAGAAAGTTTTCTAAATATTCCTGCCGAACTAAGGCAGCATTCGAGAGCAATAAATTGCTACCTATAACTGATATTAGATTGAAATATGAGATGAATTTCCACGAGGAGGGGTGACCTCTCACACTAAAAGAATTAAGGAACACATCATTTGTCTTTCCAACTTTCCACCGCACCTCAAGTCCGCCCAGCGCAGATTAAAACAGCCCACGTACCTCTCTGGGATGTACGACATAGATTACGGAGCGTTTAAGACGTCTGACAGCTTTTTGGCCTTTCGTCTATTAACGAACTCAAGGACATTTGCTTAGATTTAAAAACATGTAGAACGTAACATAAAGAAACTAGATTTGGTGAGAAGATGAAGTTGTGAGTTCTTGACGTGTAATTTTATACTCGCCTTCATCAAGTGTTTCGCAGATGGAGGAAAATATTGAATATAATATATAAGATGTGGTGTTTGAGATAAATGAAAATTAGATTTCAATTTTGACTGATCGGTCTGAATAAATATTCCTTGAACAATACAAGAAAAAAGGTTAAAAAAAATTTTTTTTCATCGTATTTTATAATGAAAAGACGTGCCTTTGGATAATATAGATTGTGTAGTGATGGGTTTTGTTTTGAGATACTGGAATCACAGGTTTTATAGTAGAACTCACACTTAGGCGTACAAGTACTACTAAGCACGCACTCATTCACTTTTAGGCGCACAAGTACAAATTTACAAGCGCAAGTACAATTACATATTTCTCTTTTTCTTTATTCGTGCCACAGCCCCTGGTGGGTCAAGGCCGTCTGCCTACTGGTAGATTTCAAGACAGGAGCAGTTTTCTTTTTACCGGGTAGAATTGTAAGCCTTACGCCCTACAGTCATATTAGACTAGGACCTACAGTTTAATGTGGGTTTCGAACCACTGCAATCATCCATGGCACCGCCGCGACTCGTAGTCGAAACCTGTGGCACCGAGAGCCAGAGCAACTACATACAGTTAGTTAATATTTAACACACATTTAAAGTGAAAAAAGATAATTAGAGCTTTGTGGAAGAACTCCACTGTTTAGCCGTAATTCAATAGGAGCGCAGCGTTGCTCCAAATATACAATCTCTTCGGTAAAAGTCTATAGCGAAAGTAGACCTTTCGCTTGATTGCCACAAGGGGCACTCATGCCAGGGTGTCAGAAGAGAGATGGTTACAAATGTTTATTTTAAAAATGGAATAAATTTGCCTTAAGAAATATCAAGGGAAGGAATATTCTGTTTGTAATTAGACAAAAATTTTACGCAAATTAGATTCAAATGGTTAATTGCATTAAATTTGTGAATGGTCTATTTATGAAACCATTTATTTAATTTATAACATTTAATAACATTTAATTTATAACAATTAATAGCTATCAAATATTAATTCATATTTGATGGCTATTAATTTATTAATAAATATTTTATTAATCAATATATGCATGATCTATAGTAAAATATAAATGTATATATCTACATAATAAACAACAAAATTCATACATATCTTAAAATAAAAAAAACCCATTAATTGTTAAAAGGCCATTTTTATAGTTTGTTCAGAAAATTTAAATAACACTAAAATTATTTAATAATATAATCATAGCAAATTTTAAAATGTTTAGCTATCATTGATTAATAATCATTATTTTATAAACAAAAGACATAATACTACAAAAAGGGACAAATATATTAAAGGATTAAATGAAATTGTAGAATTGTGTAAATTTAACTTGGTTAATATATAGTATTTAATAGTTGTCATTAAATTGTGTATATATTGATAAAATATTTCATTTGTGACTAACTGATCTGAATAAAAATGTTTTGTATGAGACATTTGATATAAAACTCGATATAATGTTTAACATGAATAAAATTTTGATTGCAATCTATACTGATTGCTTGGAAGACTTGTTAAACAATAAAATTTGTTTAAACATTAAATAAATAAACAAAAAACTTGTTTTACAATCGACTTATTAAACAATAAAATTCAAATGTTTTTATTTTTTTGTACTATTTTAATAATTTACATACAGTAATAAAAGGTAATAAGTAATAATAAAATATAAGTAAGTCTCTAAAATGGAACAATTATTTTTAAAGGGTACTTAAAATAAAATTAAATACAAAATAAATTTGATTAATTTGCATATAATATATAATTACCGGTTTATTCATTCAAAATAAATTTTAGTATACGACATAATTTATTTACAGCAAAATTTCCTCATTAATTTATCCTCAAGCAATTTGAAAACTCGTTAATAATTAAAATTTCTCTTTACTTGAAAAATTATAAATAACATTTTCGTAGCAAAGTATTTTAATTTTTTAATTATTATTGGGAGAGTTCTAATTAGTTATTATAGTATTAATTAAAATAACGAATATGTAATGCAAGGAGAAAAGCAGATAAAGTGTGTGAGTAGATGAAACTGTTAGGCCAGAAATAGGATATGCTAAATAGTCTCAGAAAAGCGCCTGGCATGTAAAATAAAATAATAATAGAAAAAAAGTGCATTTTTTAATCGAGCCTATAAAATTGGTCGATTAATTCAGTAGTAGAATAAAATAACATTTAGAAAAATTTAAGGAGAAACCATTTACGTGTCATTAAACATATTTTTAGTCAATTATGCATAATTTGTAATTAATTAAGCTTATAATATAATAATTTAATTTAAAAAAGTTTATATATATATATATATATATATTTACTGTTACATTATAACTATAATTTGAAGAGTTGGAAATAGTTACAATAGAAAAAATTAATAAAACGAAAGAATTAATATAATGAAGGAGAAAAAAAAAGCAGATTTTTCTAGTAAATGAAATTGGAAACCCCGATGTATAATTTTATATTTCCTTTTATCAAATACAAATAATAATAGAAAAAGAGTGTATTTCTTATCCGAGCCTATAAAATTGGTCGATTAACTGAGAAATAGAATAAAATAACATTTAAAAAAATTAAGGAGAAACCATTTGCTTGTTATTAGACTAATTATAAATCAATTATACATAATTTGTAATTAATTTTCTGTTGATAGAGAACTCATAACATAATAATTTAATTTAAAAAAAAATTAATATATATATGTTTGTTATTTATTGCTAAATTATTACATTTCAACTGTAATTTGAAGAATTGGAAAGAGCTATTATATAAAAAAATAATAAAACGGAAAAAGTAGTTTAATGAAAAGAACAAAAAGCAGATTTTTCTAGTAGATGAAACTGAAAACCACGATATACAATTTTATATTTGCTTTTATATACATTGTTCAACGTAAAAAGAGAAATGTTGAGTATAATTTGAGATGTAGTTTTGGAAATAAATAAAAAATTTTGATTTTAATCTTGACTGATTATTCTTACACTCATTAAATGATAAAAGTTAAAGGAGATATTTTTGCTATTATTCAGTTTTTGCTTTTATGTAACTCACCACATGCTATAATGAAAAGGGTGTGTATATGTTATGTGAGCTTAAAATTGATCGGTTATTTTAAAAGTGATAAGTTCCTCTTTCGAAAAAATGTAGTGAGGGAACATTTTTCGTGTAATTAGATTGAAATTATATGCAAATTATCCTTAAAGACTTAGTTAATTGCGTATAATTTGTTATTAATTGCTTATTTATGTGTAATTTATATTATTTATTCGTTGATTAATGCTTTGATAAATTGAAAATTTATTAATAATCGCCATTGTTTTTATTGCAAAAAGTTATTGGTGATATTATTGAAACAATGTATTTTAGTTTTCTGTTACTAATTGTAATTAATGATAGTTAGTGTAGAAATTGTTTTTTAAAAAATGTACAGAATTATATAAAGTTCTATTCTTATTACAGAATTTTTACAAAACTATTATATTTTCATTAAATAAAAATATAAAACCTCTCTGCAAAAAAAAAATGACGATTTACACTTTTTCACCACAAATGGTCCGTAAATTATTTTATTGCTAGTTCATTATATTTTTTAGTTTCTGCAATAAATTTCTACATTTCAAATATGGTAAATTAATCCACAAATTGTAACCAATATCCTTTTATTTGAGCATTTATTCAGTACATGATTATTGTTAATATAAATTACTAGTTTTATGCCTGACAACAGATTAGATTCTATCTATGATTATCTTTGGATACCAAGACATTGGGGAGTCGTTGATAGCGAATCTTTATTGGATAATCACATTCCTTTCGACTTGCCTAGACCTGTTGGTGATGCTAATTTCAGAATAAAAGCTGAACATGACTATGTTAGGAAACACCTTTACAGATTTGGACTGGCAGACTCTCCGACTTGCCCACTTTGCTTGACAAATTCTGAACCACTTGAACTACTGTCCTGGACGACGTAATCGTTGTAAATACTGCGAAAGACTGAATACAACTAGCAGATTCACATTAGCCCTCGTTCACACTAGTTACACACGTCATCATTAAGCTGGCTGACTGCGTGTAGTTTAGTTATATATATTAATTTATAACTAATCTTATTAATTAATCTTTATTTGAATATTTTTACAAATCTGATGTACAACTGATTTGGATACTTCGAAATTTACATAGTAACGTAAAAATTTTTTTTTATCTTTAATGTAGGCCGTAAACAGTCCACTTTTGAGTGAAGGTGAAAAGGTATTGCTTTCAAAGATAACATTTAGGAATAATTTCCAAGTATTTGCGGGTCGTATAATAGAAAACCTGGAAATTCCCATCAGGCATCCAGATTGTCATTGAAAAGAGCTTTACATTCAACCACAATCGCCATCTATACTTCTCGTATCTTGAAAGTAATGATTGAAACGAATCCAGCAGATTCACATTAGTCCTCGTTCACAATAATTACACACGTTATCTTAAGGTGGCTGACTGTATACAGTTTAGCTATATAGATTAATTTGTAATTTATCTTTACATGAATATTTTTACAATTCTCTAATTCCACTGAATCGGATGCTTCGAAATATACATAGTGGTGTAAAATATTTTTATCTCTAATGTAGGCCGTAAACAGTCCACTTTTAAGTGAAGGTGAAAAGGTATTGCTTTCAAAGAGAACATTTAGAAATAACTGTTACGTATTTGCGTAGATTGTCAACGAAAGGAGCTTTACACTCAACCGCAATCGCCATCGATGTTTCTCGTATCTTGAAATCAATGTTTGGAACGAATACAGCAGATTCCCATTAACTCTCGTTTACACTAGTTACACACGTTATCATTACGCCAGCTGATTTGTATGTAGTTTAGTTACATAGATTAGTTTATAAATTAATATTTATATGAATATTTTTACCAATCTCTTATATTTTCATTTGACTTGGATACTTCGAAATTTACATAGTCGTGTAAAATATTTTTTTACCTCTAATATATGCTACAAACAGTGCACTTATAAGCGATGGTGAAAAAGCATTGCTTTCAAAGAGAACGTTTTGGAATAATTGCCATGCATTTGCGGATCATATGACCGACCAAGAACTGGTATATTCAGTATAGTATGTTGGTTAGAAAACCTAAAAACCCACATCAGGCACCCAGATTGTCAATGAAAGGAGCTTTAAGCTCAATCACAATCGCCATCAATAGTCCTCGTATCTTGAGGTTCGAGTCCTGTCTATGACATGGATGTTTGTTAGTGGTTCAGAATCCAAGTTAAACTGTAAATCCCTCTCTATTTAGCCCAAAGTGTGCACAAAATGACAGTAGAGCAACAAACCAAGCCGAACCAAACGTCGTATCTTGAAAGCAATGATTGGAACTAATGCAGCCAGCAAATTCATATTAGTCCTCGTTCAAACTAGTTATACACGTCATCATTAAGCTGACTGACTGCGTGTAGTTTAGTTACATATATTAATTTATGATTAATCTTTATATGAATGTTTTTACAGATCTCTTATATATTTTTTAATATCTCTTATATATTTTTTTATAGATCTCTTATATATTTTCAACTGATTCGACACTTCGAAATATATGTTTAAAATTAATAATGGTTTTATTTTTTGATTCAAACAAAATTAACTACTAATTTAAATTTTCTTTCGAAAGCTGTTTTAGGTTATTACTAAATTAGTCGTTATGACTAATTCTTGTTTTTACAACGACTTAGGTCCAATCTGTGATTATGCGCTATCTTCAGTAAAATACCATTTCTCACATCTGTCAGATTCGTTCTTCCGCAAAATGATTTCTTTCCTTGTTTATCCAGACTTACTTCAGGCATGAAAAATCTATTATTATCTTGTCCATTACAAAGCCATACCGTAAACATCCAGATCCTTTTTAGGAATATTTTTCTAGTAGTGGAAGGTTTTACCAATTATAATCTGCTCATAATAGAGCATTCCATCCTCATAATTCAAAAAACAATTTTTCTTTTTCTTTTTGTGTGTAAAGAAGAACTATATATTTGTTATCAGTCTTTGTACACGACATGCTCGACAGTGATGGAAGCTTGTTGAAAGAAGTTGATGAAGATTTAGTAGTGGAAGGACTGGAACAGCAGCCAACACGACTTGAGCAGGTGGACGCTTGAAAATTCATCTTCGTTACGGGCCTGAAGCACTGGTTGGTGGAAGAAAAATTAGCTCACAGTAAATTCTGTCTGTAGAATCTTCAACCAAAACTAATAATTTTATAAAATTATGTTTCTAGCTTAAATTAAATTTGGTATATACGTTTTTATATTTTTTACGTTTACGTATTTTGTATTTATTTCGTATTTTAAGAAGAAAACTAATAATTCTTTTTTTTTATGTGATTTTAATATTTCCAGATACAATATATTTTAAGTAAAAGAAACATTATTTAATTCTTTATCCATTTATGCTTTATTCATTTTTAGATCAACTGAGGTTCAGATACCAAATGAATAAATAAATACACACAAATATTTTTTTTTGTTCTTTTGCTGATATCTATTAATGATAAATTACAAAAAAAAAAAAAAATTGCCTATATGCAGAACAGGCCATTTATTTTATATTTTTCACAATTGAAGTGAGTTCATATCAGGATATTTTTGGACGTCATATGAATTTAATGTCGTTAAAAAATCATTATCTTATTATAATGATTTTTACAATAAAACGTTACAACATCTATTGTGCAATTTTTGTAAAACAATTATTTAATACTGGTTTCAATATTGTGATTCAATACCTAACGATATTCAATAGATATTGATATTTAGATTTTTATCATCATCACTAGAGTAACTCCATGATGGGTCAAGTCCGTCTGCCTACTGGCAGATTACGAGATGGGAGATGTTTTCTTTTTATGGGGTAGGGTTGTCAGCCCTACGACCAACGCTCTACAGCCTGTATTAGACCGGACCTACGGTTTAAAATGCATTTCGAATCACTACAAACATCCATGGCACCGCCGGGACTCTTATCTATGTGATACCGAGCACCAGATCGTCCGTTTTTTAGCCATCATTCCCCATTTTAGATTTTAGAAATAACAATATATTTTAAAAGTAATTTATTTTAATTTTAAAAAATGCACTTTATATTATTCAAAAAACAGTAGAAAAAGATACTTTTTCTTCAGAAATGCCTTTTTTTTTTTTTTTTTTTAATTTTAATTTTAATTTTAATTTTAGATGAAAAGAAATAAAATTTTTTGATATCACTGATATTTTAAATCAAAGGAATCTTTTAGAGATCGTACCTTATTTCTTTATATGAAAGGTACTGTACAATCATTAATTTCAATAATTTTTGAAATATCATCTCGTGTATTATGTATAAAGGATTCACTTTTGCCTATCCTTGAATCTTACGTTATCCTCATCTTGTAGATTTGAGTTAATTTTTATTAGTAACTGTATTGATGTTATTAAAGTGACTTTTAATTGAAACAAAATACCGCACTTTATACTATTTAAACAACTGTAGAAAAGGGAACAATACCACTTTTCTTTGCAATTTTGTTATATCAAGAGTTAAAAGGATTAATGTCAATGATTACTGATATTTAATATCACTAATATATTAAATTGAGTCAATCTTTTACAAATCGTACCCGCTCCATAATACTAAAGATCCTTTTACATTCACTAATTTCAATAATTTCCCACAAATAATCTAACCCGCTAATTTTGAATCTCGTTTTGCGTATTGTGCTAATAAGGATCTCTTGTTTCAGTATTCCTGAGTAATTCTTTGGCGCCAGTATGTTGATTCTGTATCGATTTGCTCATTGAACCGTATAGATCGATGAAAAGCCATGAATGATTAACCGATTGGATATCATCAAGTCATTATTTCTTATCTTAGCTCTTAAACTAAAACAAAGAAAATTGTATTACTGCAAATTGGTACAAAGACAAGCAGTTTTTTTTAAATAGATCTTTTTGTTTGTATAAAAGTAGTAAAATTATATAGATTAGCATATTGATACATAAAAGAGTTTTTTAAAAAACGTAAATATACTAATCAAAAACTTGGTAATAGCAAACAAATAATAATAATAATGATAATAAGTGATTTGAAGTTCAGGCTTTAACAAAATATGAAATTATGCAATTAATTTGAATTTGAAAGGAAATTTAAATGGCTTATTTTACTTTTATTTATTTTCCAAACTATTATTTTGTATAGAGAATACTTTAAAGGACAGTTTAGTTTTCTATTGATAAATATTCATAAGTAATCATAATTTTATAATAACCTTCTTCTTCTTCTTCATTGATCGCCTAATGGCCAATTTTTTCCGGCCTTCGATATCACAAGCTGCATGTTCGAATCCTGGAGGTGGAATGAATGTTTGTTAGTGGTTTGGAATCCACGTTAAACTGCATGTCCCGGTCCACTTAGCCCAAAGTGTGCACAAAATGACAGTAGAGTGATAAACTAAATCTTCTTCATTAGCACTAAAGCCCATGGTGGGCCAACTAGTCTGCCAATTGGCAGATTTCGAGACAGGAAATATTTTCTTTTTTACGGGGTAGAGTTGTCAACTCTACGCCCAACAATCTACAGTCATATTATGCTGCCTGATGGTCAATTGGCTACCGTTCTGACCATTGGTACCATAGGCTTCAGGTTCAAATGCTGGCGGTGTCATGGATGTTTTTGAATGGTTCGGAATCCACGTTAAGCTGTAGGTTCCAGGTAAACTGTAGGTACTATTTAGCTTAAAGTGTGCACAAAAGGACAGTAGAGCGACAACCAAACCTATAATCGTATTAGATCAGAACCCATTGTTTAAAGTGGTTTTCGAGCCACTACAAATATCCATAGCACCGCTGGAACTTGACCCCAAAACCTGTGACATCGAGCGCAAGTCACATGGCAATTAGGCCCCAATTTTATATTATGCATTAATGATATCATAATTTTAGCAATTTAACAAACAAATATACGCTATTGTTTTGTGTAATACTAATTACTCTCTCTACAATACAAAAGGGACTCATTTGATCTAAAGCAACTTGTGTATTATTAGTGTAGCGTATATTTTCTCCTATTCAATGTTTTGTATTGGCACCATTTGCAATCATTTTTTAAATAATTTATCTTTTTGCGGTAAGCAACTTCAGGCATACTTTTAGGAAGAACTAATTAAATAAAAATATTTGACAGCTTAATTAAATAGCATGAGATATCACGCTGAAAACAATGCGTTGTAAACGAAAATATGTTAATTTTTTTTTAGTTTAGTTTTCCCTGTTGTTGTTTTGTTTAACACACTTTCAGCAATATGTTATCGGTCTGGAGATCAGATATACAATTTCGAAAACAATAAAACATACAACTTTATTTTCATGCGCTTCCAGCACGCTCTGGCCGATATTTTTAATATCGGTGCGTCCTTTTATGAGCCGAAGTGAAATGAAGAGTGTCACGATCTTGAGTCACGCCTCACGAATTGGGCCCTCCCTTCATTAGTTTGAGAGCATTTGGTTGCAGTGCCCTCCAGGGTTCTTTCGTTTGGCTTCATGTCGATTGCGCTCTGCTGGACTTCATAATGATCAGTACACCTAGATTATGCATTATGATCTCAATGTTTGTTATGCTTTGGAATTTTAACACCGAGGAACTTTGCATAGAAACTTTAACATAACAGAAACTTTCACTGAAACTTTAATGTATTGTGATTTTTAGTTATGCCTATATTAGTGCACAAGTTATAGATACGATGAAAAATCGTCGATTAAATAAATCATTATTGGAACAAGTAATATATAAAAAAAAAAAATTTAAGTCAATTCCTACTTAGGTCAACAATTACAACTACAATTTTTATTTTAGTTACTTTTATTAAATAATTACAATTAATATAAATTTTTCCATTTTGTTCCTTCCTTTACTCAGACTAGAACCCACAATGAAAAAGAATCTAAAAAAGAACATTTTTTCCATCGATCTATACGCTTTGCTACTGACAGTATTTATTCCAAAATTTATATCCTGCTGAATATCTTAAATAAGAGAAATTTTTTTCTCCCCTATAAAACTAAAATTTATTAATTAAATTTAATGAATGAATTAATATTTGAAAAAACTGTATAAACATCGAGTGTCATCCACTACAAGTTCAAAAAAAAATGTATTTGAACTTGAGTGGATGAATAAAAAGTATTTTATGAACGATTGAAAATTTGAACAAGATTATATATAGGGAGAGTGTGAGCTAATAGAAGGAATTGAAAAAGAAACGAACTGCTAGTCATTCCAATAAACTATTACTTTTGGAATATTAACTGGATTTTCTTTTCATGCATCTACCCTTAAAACAGCATATTTTTAAAAACTTATTGAGTACACTAATATGAATTTTGTAGATAAATTAAAAAATCGACAATTAAATAAATCATTGTAAAGTAATCATTGTAGTAAAATGAAAGCCAACTGCTAATCATTCCAAAAAACTAGTACTTTTGAAATATTAACTGGATTTTCTTTTCATACATCTCTTAAAACAACAAATTCTTTTTAAACTTATTGACTAGTATACAATTTGTACATAAGATTTGTACATATATAATTCGCCAACGGCCGTACCATGCTGAATATACCAGTTCACCGAAGTTAAGCATCATTGGGCGCGGTCAGTACTTGGGTGGGTGACCACCTGGGAACACTGCGTGCCGTTGGCAAATTTGGGACCTGAATGGCCGAGTGTCTAGCGCTCTGGGGCTCGGTGTCACAGGTTTCGGCGGTGCCATGGATGTTTGTAGTGGTTCGGAATCCACTTTAAGCCGTAGGTCCCGGTCTCCTATGACTGTAAGAGCGTCACGGAGCAAAAGTCAGGCTTCTACCTACGGATGCTCCATCACAACAGAAGCTGCTTCCTTCCCCTTCAATCATGAGTCCATACGGGCTCGTGGGCTTGGCCAGCCAAGTGGGATAAGAAACAACAACAACAACAACATAAGATGAAAAATTGACAATTAAATAAATCATTATAGAAAGAAGAAAACGAATTTTACTCGTTCCTGGACACTATACATAGTCATTTTAATCTGAAAATGGTAGTCTATAACCTACAACAACAACAACAACAAAACCTTTTTGAATTCTTTAGTTTTTCACTAGCCACGGATATTTTGATAATTTGAGGGACATAATTTGAGCTTTATTAAAAGTAAAAAAAGAAAAAATTAATACGTAGACTACATGAACATAAAAATAAATACATACATATAACAATAAATACGTATATAGTACAATAAATACATGTACATAACAATATAAATGCATATATATACAATAAATGCATGTACATAACAATATAAATAGACCGTGTGACATAAAAAGCTTTCATTTGCTGTTAATTCAAGAAAAAGCAATTTGTTGTTTAATGTAATGTTAAATAGTTCGAATTTGCAATATTAACGAATTTTTCTCTTATTGTATTTAATTTTTACTTTTAAATTATGCAAAAATATAATTATTTATATGACAACATCAAAAACTAACATATATATAGATTTTAAATAACATCCACAAGAATTCAGTAGGAAATCATATTTTCTACATTCATTTCTGCGTAACTATGTTGACTTCATTTTAGTGTATTATTAAATAAGTGTAAAGGACTGTGTTTTCAGTGTATTATTAAATAAGTTTTGCTTTCTAATTTATTCATTATCTCTCTATAGCATCAAGAAACAATTTCTTTTTCGTTTAAAAAAATTATCATCAAACAAGTGGCCGATGTCCCTAAGGTAATTTAACATATGCAGAACAAATGACCACACCCAATATTTTTTTCTGACTTAATAGACAGACGATAATTGAAAAATTCATTATGTTATATTAATGAAAATTAATTGTTAAAATGTTTCTCCTTTTTTTTTTTTTGTACTGCCACGTAAGGTAAAATTAATAGAATCTCATACACAAATTTCACGATTTTATAATTTTCTATGTTTTCTTAATATGGTTTCAACCTCGAAATATCAATCAAATTGCAGGAAAGTTCATATCTACGTCTCAAAATAATAATAATATAATAAATAAACAAATAAATTTCTGAAGACAGCTGGAAAATTTACTTGAGTGAGTACAGTACAAAATCAACTTAATTTTAAATATTCTTTTATTTTTATAATATTTTTTAAAAAATATTTGTGTTTCACATTTAGTAAATTAAAGTATCTGAAGGTTTTTGCTTTTACTGTTAAAAAATGCCTCTATAAATAAAAATTGTACATAAGTTACGTAAACTTTGAATTTGATATGTTTTTATATTATTCTTGCAATTAAAATGTAATTCTGAAATAAATTTGAATTCTTAATTCAAGAACTACAAGGTTATATTCAATTGTATTTTGATTTAATTACGTTAATTGTCATATCATAATAATTCATATTTTTAAGTATTATTTTTAATAATTTTTTTCATATTTTATATAATTCATATAATATTAATAATATATAATTATTTAATATTTAAAATAGAATTTGGACATCTTGTATAGTTGTTTTGCCCAAATTTGCGTTCTTTTATGCAGAATTTAAAAAGAGACCAATATCAAGACAAAGAAATATTGTTTGTTGTTATAAAACATGATTGTGAAATCGTACATTGAAAGTATTGCAAGCATTTATCTTCAAAAAAGGTTTGCAAACACCATGAAGTCATAATTTGCACTTATTTATAGGGTGTTCTTTTCATAGAACTGTGACTTGAATAGAATTTGGACATCTTATATTAGCCCAAATTTGTGTTCTTTTATGTAGAATTTAAAAAGAGACCGACATCAAGAGAAAGAAATATTGTTTGTTGTTATAAACCATGATTAAAATCGTATATTCACTGAAGGATTACAAGAATTTATCTTCAAAAAAGTTTGCAAACGCCATGGAGTCATAACTTGCACTTATTTATCTGGTGTTCATTTCATAGAACTGTGACTTGTAATCTAATCTACTTTTAACTGTAGAGATCTTTCATAAACTCAAGAGATTTGGGGTTGTGTTTTCTTTACAAATGAGTCGAGATTCAGTTTATTACAGGATTATGGAGATCGTTTTACATGGTGGCAACAAGGAATGAGTTATATTGCTTTAAAAAATGGTGCAGTTTTCGTGAGGCGACGGTTTAATTGTACGAGGTGATATTACTGCAAAGGACCTTGCGTGACCCCTGAAATATCTAGAAAGACATTAAAAGAAAGGGGAGACAATCTTCACTTTCTTTTTAATGATCTTTGAAGCTCAACAAATTCTTTACGATTTGTCAGAAATTCTTAAAAAATGTTCATAAAATTGGACTAACTAATTATGTGTTCTTATAGAAAGCTTCTATAATGGGCTTTACGTAATTTTCAATACTAATCCGTGTTATAGTTCTCATTATTAACAAACTGGAAGTGCTCTTTCGTGACTAGCAATCGAGACAAACACTAATTAAATTTTTTTTTTCTTTGTAAAATAATAATGTTAAATGCAGAAACCGAAAAACGGTATTATGCACTGAAAATGTATATAATAGGCGACTTAGGTTATGTTAGCTTTTTTTTCAGAAAATAAACATGAAGTATCTGAAGCGAGATGTAAGAATGCACGATTTATCCTCTTACGATTAATTTGATTATGTATTTGATACGATTATTTTGATTTTTATAAATCGTAATCGTTAAATAATTATAGATTTTAAAATGTTTCATTGAGACATATTTTATGTATTTCAATGTTTTATTAAAAACAATCAAATTTAAAGAAATTTATAATTTTTATGTTTTCTTGTAAAAAAAAAAATAGATAAAATTACTTTATAGCATTTTGCACATTCATCATCATCATCATCAATAGCACGGCAGTCCAAAGTGGGCCAAAGATGACCTTTGAAAAGATTTCCATGCTTTCCTCTGGATGACAATGGTACTCTAATTCTTAACCTTCAGTACAGCAAAATCTTTTTTCAACTGCATCTATCCATCGCAACTTGGGTCGTCCTCTTCCTCTTTATCCCTATGGCTTTGTAAAACGAGCCTTTTTACAGGGTTTAAATCGTTCATTCTAAACACATGAGCAGGCCAGCAGGCTATTGATCTTAATAAATTTTATAATATCTGGTTTTTTATAGCATTTATAAATTCCTGCGTTGTACCATCTTCTCCAACAATCACTTTCCCTAACACCTCCAAGAACAGTCCTTAAAATCTTCTGCTTAAATATACCAAAATGGACATCATCAGATCTTATCAAAGTCCAAGCTTCAGAGCCATAAACCAAAATAGATCTAACAAGGGTTTTATATAACAAGAATTTAAGTTTTTCTGCTTATGAACTGATTTTTGTACAATGCCAATACGAAAAACTGAAATACAACGAAACTCACTGGAGTCATAGTTTTTATATTCTAATGTTAATAATCATGATTCACCGATATCTATGATTTTAAATTTATTCTTATTTAAAATATAAATAATTTAAAAACATAAATTTCGAATTAAAAAAAAATTAATATCAAATAAATTGATTAGAATTGTAAAAGAAAAAAAAAATCCATTTTCTTTCTAGACAATTTAACACTACACACAAAAAACACCTATCGGATTTTAATTTTAGCAACTTGAGATAGGAGTATAGAATTCTGAACAAATTTTTATACTAATAACAATCTTAAAAAAAAAAAGAAATGCTGCATCATTGCGCTGAATTAAAAAAAAAAAAAATCGTTTTCTCTCCACCCTCTCTCTTTCTTGTTACTAGGTCGGATAGTATCACCTTTCGAAAATTCTAATAAAAATGAGATACTATACAGATTTTGACTCCCTCAACTTCAAATAGGTTTTTTTTTATCTTCCCTTTCCTTATCTTTTTTCATCCACTTATTTCCGTTATTATCTACTCCCCCCTCCGTAACCCTCCCCCTACTAACCCTCCCCTTAACATGCTTCTGCACAATATCAAGTAAAATGATAGCAACGATATTGGGTTTCATTTTACATTTTCCCTCGCCCTCCCTCGACAATTATTATATAATACGAATCTGTGCAGGGAAAAAAAAAAAATCTGAACTGAACTCCCTGAGTGAGAATGGCGCAATGTTTGAGCTGTCAGACATCTAATCACGCTACTGTAGGAAATGAAATGTCACGGTTATGCGGAAAAGAATCGTTGGAGAACTTCGCCATGAAGGTTAATGCTGTCATTTTTGAAATCTTAATAAGAAAAAAGAAATCTTGTTCTATTTTCAGCTCTGAAATAGCTGAATCTGAATCAGCTGATAACATTTTGGTGGTACATAAAACTTAGAGTTAAGGTTATTCTTAATGGATGACATTAAAGTTTTTATACGGCATGATCCCGGTGGTACATAAAAATTAGGGTATGACGCAATTCTTAATGGATCATATTAAAGTTTTTATACAGTATGATCCTGGTGGAACATAAAACTGAGAGTATGAGGCTATTTATTCTTAAGATCATATTAAAGTTTTCATACAGTATGATTCTAGTGGTACATAAAAATTTGAGTATGAGGCTATTCTTAGTGGATCATGTTAAAATTTTTATACGGCATGATCCTGGTGGTACATAAAACTGGGAGTATGACGCTATTCTTAATGGATCATGTTAAAGTTTTTATACAGCATGATCTTGGTGGTACATAAAACTGGGAGTATGAAGCTACTCTTAATGGATGACGTTAAAGTTTTTATACAGCATGATCCTGGTGGTGCATAAAATTGGGAGTATGAGGCTTTCTTAATGGATCATATTGCAGATTTTATGCAGCCTGATCCTGGTAGTACATAAAAATTTGAGTATGAGGCTTTCTTAATGGATCATATTAAAGTTTTTATACAGTACAGCACAGCCTGGTGATACATAAAATTGGGAGTATGAGGTTATTCTTAATGGCGGTAAAATAGCTTCCAAAACAATATATATATATATATATATATATTTTTTTTATTTTATTTTATTTTATTTTATTTTTTTAATGGAAGGCGATGATATTCTTACACCGAAATTTATCGAACTAAATAAAAAAAATATTTCTTTCGAATTACTTCTTATTTACAATATTGATTTCTAACGTAAAAAAGATTTTAATAAGATAATAAAATTTTTTAAAAAGATTTTAATATAAGTAATTGTAAATAAAATCTTTCTTTCCGTATTTTCAGTGCATTTATTCCTTATTCTCATTAAATTATTTACCATCCCTAGATTCTAAATATAAATCCCAAATAATACCTCTAATTCATCGACGGATATTTTTTTCACGAACAGTTACTAATTTGGATGATGAGCTATTTTAATGATTGGAACATAATTAGAGCAGTAAATTAAATCATAAATAAAATGCATATAATCAGCAATCCGTAATTGATGTTATTTATTTGCTTGGATTTTTTTAACAAAATAAATCTGGAATGCTCAAGTTAATAACTTTAATTACAGCGAATAATTTACGCCGCTTTTCTTTAATACGCTAATTCCCCCATGGAACTGCGAGCATTAATTTTATGCTTTAAATTTGCCGCTATTCCTTTGATTTATTATGCACAGCTTGTGTTGCAGGTTATGTTATCTTACATTATCAACACAGAGCATCAAAAGAAACTAATTATTTAGGGAATATAAAGTTGATGCAAATCCTGTAATCTGGTACTAGGGGTGTCGAAATCAATAAAATTTTATGTCTTTATGTCGAAAAATATGGAATAACTATAGACAAAAGGGTTCTTTGAGTTAATTTTATTTAAATAAATTTAAAAAAAACACATTTAATGATTAGAAGCTTTTAAGATCTTTTCACTTAAGCCTTTGTAATTGAAATTACTTTTATTTTAATTTTTAGAAAATGATTAGATTAGTTTAAATTAATGATATTATTTTGTCATCGCTTTGAAATTTTTTTTCATTAATGTGAATATTTATTAAACGCAAAATTTAATTCTAAATTAAATCTTTTAGAAGCTGAAATATATCTAGTTTGAAGAAAAAATTTGTACTATTGTAATCTTCTAAGTTTTACTTGATTATTGCCTTAAAATTAGAATGTTGAATTATCCCCTAATTTTAAAGACAATTCTAATTATTATTATTTTTTTGTTCTAATGCAGCTGGCAAACACTTAGACAATTGTCTTTGATGTCTTAAGACAAGCGCTGCACCGACATTTCTCACTTAGCACTACCCAGGAAGTGCGTGTAGCTTAACGACATGCTACCGACGCGAGTAACACTTACCACCACAACACTCTACAATCATATTAGACCGGGTACTACTGTTTAAAGTGGATCCTGAACCACTACAAACATCCATGGCAACTCCAGGACTCGAATCCGAAATCTGTGGCACTGAATGCTAGAGCGCTAGTCACTCATGTAGACGAAGAAGATGGAATGCCACATTTATGAACCGAAATATACCTGAATAAAAAAAAAATTCTGTCGAATTACTTCTTATTTACAAAAGTTTAAAGTAGTTTCTTTGTTAAAAAGATTTTAATGTAAGAAATTCTAAGCAAAATCTTTCTTTCCGTATTTTCAGAAGCATTTATTTCTTAACTCTCATTAAATTATTTACCATCCCTAGATTCTAAATATAAATCCCAAATAATACCTCTAATTCATCGACGGATATTTTTTTTCACGAACAATTACTAATTTGGATGATGAGGTATTTTAATGATTGGAACATAATTAGAGCAGTAAATTAAATCATAAATAAAATGCATATAATCAGCAATCCTTAATTAATGTTATTTATTAGCTTGGATTTCTTTAACAAAATAAATCTGGAATGCTCAAGTTAATAACTTTAATTACAGCGAATAATTTACGCCGTTTTTCTTTAATACGCTAATTCCCCCATGGAACTGCGAGCATTAATTTTATGCTTTAAATTTGCCGCTATTCCTTTGATTTATTATGCACAGCTTGTGTTGCAGGTTATGTTATCTTACATTATCAACACAGAGCATCAAAAGAAACTAATTATTTAGGGAATATAAAGTTGATGCAAATCCTGTAATCCGGTACTAGGGGTGTCGAAATCAATAAAATTTTATATCTTATGTTGTCGAAAAATATGAAGTAACTATAGACAAAAAGGTTCTTTGAGTTAATTTTATTTAAATAATTTAAAAAAAAAACACACACATCAATATTTAGAAGCTTTTAAGATGTTTTCACTTAAATCTTTGTAATTGAAGTTACTTTTATTTTTATTTTTTAGAAATGATTAAATTAGTTAAAATTAATGATATTATTTTGTCATTGCTTTCAAATTTTTTTTTTATTAAGGTTAATATTTATTAAATGCAAAAATTAATTCTAAATGAAATCTTTTAGAAGCTGAAATATGTCTAGTTTGAAGAGAGCGATTGAATTATTGTAATATTCTAAGTTTTACTTGGTTATTCTTTTAAAATTAGAATGTTTAATTATCCGCTAATGTTAAAGACAATTCTAATTATTATTTTTTTTGTTCTAATGCAGCTGGCAAACACTTAGACAATTGTCTTCACGCCTTAAGGCAAGCGCTGCACCGACGTTACTCACTTGCACTACCCAGGAAGTGCGTGTAATTTGAAGATATACTATGGGCGCGAGTAACACTACTCCCACAACGTTCTACTATCCTATTAGAGTGGAACCTACGATTTAAAGTGGATTCCGAACACTACAAATATATATGGCAACAGCGGAACTCGTTCCCGAAACCTGTGGCACTGGGCACCAGAGTACTAGTCACTCGGCCATCAGGCCCCATGAAGAAGATGATGGAATGTAACGTTTATACACCGAAATATAACTGAATTGAAAAAATATTTCTTTTGAATTACTTCTTATTCACAGTATTGATCTCAAAAGTAGTTTAAATTGTAAAAAATTCTAAAAAAAATCTTTTTTCCGCATTTTCATAACATTTATTTCTTAACTCTCATTAAATTATTTACCATCCCAAGATTCTAAATATAAATCCCAAATAATACCTCTAATTCATCGACGGATATTTTTTTCACGAACAATTACTAATTTGGATGATGAGGTATTTTAATGATTAGAACATAATTAGAGCAGTAAATTAAATCATAAATAAAATGCATATAATCAGCGATCCTTAATTGATGTTATTTATTTGCTTGGATTTCTTTAACAAAATAAATCTGGAATGCTCAAGTTAATAACTTTAATTACGGAGAATAATTTACGCTGCTTTTCTTTAATACGCTAATTCCCCCATGGAACTGCGAGCATTAATTTTATGCTTTAAATTTGCCGCTATTCCTTTGATTTATGATGCACAGCTTGTGTGCAGGTTATGTTATCTAACATTATCAACCCAGAGCATCAAAAGAAACACTAATTATTTAGGGAATATAAAGTTGATGCAAATCCTGTAATCTGGTACTAGTGGTGTCGAAATCAATAAAATGTTATGTCTTTATGTCAAAAATATGAAATAACTATAGACAAAGAGTTTTCTTTGAGTTAATTTTATGTAAATAATTTAAAAAAAAAAAAAAAACGCATTCAATGATTAGAACCTTTTAAGATCTTTTCACTTAAGTCTTTGTAATTGAAATTACATTTTATTTTTATTTTTAGAAATGATTATATTAATTTAAATTAATGATATTATTTTGTCATTGCTTTGACATTTTTTTTATTAAGGTGAATATTTATTATGTGTAAAAATTAATTTTCAATTAAATCTTTTACGCGCTGAAATATATTAGTTTGAAGAGAGCGATTGAATTATTGCAATCACCTAAGTTTACTTCATTATTGGCTTAAAATTAGAATATTGAATTGTCAACTTATTTTAAATCAATTCTAATTATAAATTTTATTATAAAATATTACAAACAATTGCAAATAAATGCATGTAGTTGCTGCATGTTTAAAATATGTATTATTTTCTTCTTGAACAGATATCTTACATATCTAGCAAATTCAGCATTAATCAGACCATGGGTAGACCATGGTGAAATTGTTATGGTATATTTACTTTGGATAAAAATTTCTGGTACAGATCTGATGGTTTACCTATTATAGAAGTTTGAGAAGTATTATAGAACTTATTCTGAACAAATCGATAGTATCTATTCCTGATGTAAACACGAAATGTTTAGTTAGTTTACTTTGCCAGTTCTCAGACTGTACTCTCGGAATTTAGTAATTTACCGTGTAAACCGTCAGACAGTTATAATCTTCTTATTTATCTAAATAATAAAATTATAGGGGATTAATCATTAATATTATTTGAAGATTGAAGATTTTAAATTTGAAGTGGATGTTAATTTTACATATCTTGACTCAAATATTAACACTCTAAATGAGATGAGTATTCAAATAATAAAAACAGATATTCTTGCAGCTCATCGATGTCTTTATGGCCTAAAAACTTTCTTAAAGTCAAAATTAATTAAGAGATATACAAAAATTATGTTATATAAAGCAATCATCAGACCTGGACACACCTATGGACTTTGAGTAAATCACAGGCTGAAGTTGGCCATCATCACAGTTGGCCATCTTCGAGCGAAAGGCTGAAATATGTTTGGCGCTGTAAATGAGAATAGATTGTGGACTCAACGACGTAATTTTGAATTATATAGATTGTTTAAGGAGGCAGATATCATTAAATTCATCAACATAGGACGTATGAGATTTGCCGGCCACATCTGCGGAATGTACCCCTCATCCTTGACATTTAGGATATTCAACTATATAACTTTTGGAATTAGAACTAGGGGTAGGTCCAAGTTGTGGAGGATTGTGTGAAGGCAGATTTTAAAGTTTTAAGAGTTACTAACTGGAAAATTGTCGCAAAGTAGAGATTGGAATGGAAAAAGGTTCTTGGGAATGCTTGGCCCACTATGGGAATAGAAGAAGATTCCTTAATATTTTGAATTAAGATGCAGAAATTTGACATATGAATACATTCTTCAGTAATAGATGAAAAATTTAAAATGATCTCTTAAATTCCATCTTGCATATTATTGTTCGCAAAATGTTTTCGAAAGAACACATTTTTTTCAAAAAAAATCATTTTTTTTTTTAGTATAAATAAATACTGTACTACTGAAATATGATTAAACGTATAAAGGCTCTAAATTTGTAACATCTCGAAATGAATTAAAAGTACAGAATTAATCACACTGGAAATTCATAAAATCCTTAGCAATTTTTCAGTAATATTTAAAATGGGCTAAAATCCATGCATGTTTTATAATGCTTTTGAATTAAGAAATAAATTTTTAATCAGAATTTTAGTACAAACAGTTTAGAATTCTTTATAAATAAGTAGATAATTTAATGAATAATTCATTGATATTGATGCAATATACATATTTTATCATTGTAATTTTTATTTATTTACCCTTTTAATTCAGTAGGTATCTAAGAAAATATCATTTAATAGAGATTTTTAATTGCTTTTCTGATATGTTTTGACATCAGCACATAATCAACCAATCCATCAAAAAATGATTTAAGTCTAAAGATTGAAATTTGTCCTTAAGAACTTCCTTGCAAGAGATAGGCTTTCGCATTAGACGACCAAGACTTTTCTTGAACGGCGCAGATAACTAAACCGGATAAGACCTTATCATCAATGCTTCTTCAAAAAGGACTGGTTCTCCCTCTACCTACCTGTCATTTGTCATAGCAGGAGAATACATCCATCCATGTTCATTTGGAGCAATGCTTTTTGTCCTCTACCTTATCTGGAACGCTATTTATTACGAGAACTTGAAGGATGGTCATTGGACGCTATATTAACGTATTATTCAGCAGAAATGACACAGAGATTAGTTTTAAAGCAAAATATAATTTATTTTTATTATTATTTTGGGGAAATCTTTGAAGAAGGTTCAATCAACTTGTACAGCCAGAAGGCAGGATTTAGACACCAGTATATTCCTGTTGGCGCACCTTCACAAAAGAAAGAAAATCTTAGAGTTATGTATTTCATTATTATGTAACGGGGAGGTTGAGGTATGGACCTACTGTACAGTGAGGATGGCTGCTTGACATCTTGATATATCTTCTAGATCTTTAATTATATAAATGTATAGTTAACGACGTCTATATACCTTTATCATTCATTGAGCTTTTGCTTCTGATTTAAACCTAATTGTGTCTAAAGGATATAGGATCTTGTTTATGTGACTTAACTATACATAAAACATTAAGATAATGTAATAAATCTAATTTGTATCTGACCATTAAATTTGCACTATATAAAATATTGGAACATTTTATTACAGCATATAATAATATTTTGCTTTGCTTTCTTTTCTTTATAAATAAAATTCCATTTGCTGACAAAATTGAGAATTCTAGAATTATGATCAATTTTTTTCCTTTGTTTTATATGTTTATAATTTAATATTGGCTTTGACGAACTGTGTATGGAGCATATGAATTTTAATAATTTGCTATTAAAATATTTGCATGTTAATATGAATTATAGGGATCTGGTGCCCAAGTGACTAGCGCCCTAGCTCTTGGTGCCACAGGTTTCGGGCTCTAGTCCCGGTGGTGACATGGATGCTTGTAGAGGTTCGGATTTCACTTTAAACCGTAAGTCCCAGTCTAATATGACTCTAGAGCGCTAGGCGTAGGGCAGATAATCCTATCCTGTAAAAAGAAAACCATCTCCTATCTCGAAATCTGCTAGTAGACCTGGGCTGTAGTGATAGGGATTTCGTTAGTTAATTGTTTTTTAAATAATGTTTATATTCATTGATATAATAATAATCATTGATGTAATGATTTATAATTTTAATTAATTTGTAAAAATTAATTTTTTTGTCTGCATTGAGAACAACAATGTAATTATAATCCATTATTTGTTTAATTTTATTTCTCACTTTCTCACATTTCAAATGTTCCAAAACAAAGGAATTATTTACTTTGATGTACTTTCAAATCTCCACAGCTTTATAAGTAAGTTTAACAAACGACATTATATTTTATAAGGTTTAGCACAAACCAAATAATTCTGTTAAGCAAATTAAATAGTTATTTTATAGGTTTGATTATTCCTTACTTAAGCAAATATACAATATCTTCTTAATACTTTAATGCAATTCTTATTCTTTTACAGCAAAATAATCTCTTAGGATATCCTAAACAAATGCTTTCGTTTTCTTTTACTTCTAAACTAAACGAGCTATTAGGATTACTTTATTATGCATTAATGTATCGTCTTAAAATATCTTTATGCTTGTATTACTTATTACATGCAGCTTACCTTGCATGGATTTTGCTTTTCCATTTTGGTTTTATCTTGCATTTAGATACTGCATTTATGTTTGTTTGTTTTTTTCATGAAAAGCACTCTTTTTATAAAGTATCTAGAGTTTTAAGGGAAAATATCAATATTCTTTTACGGCATGAGTAATCCATTGGGAAATATCACAATCGATTACAATGACTTATGTCTGTTTGCAAAATACCATCTTGCTTATTAAATAGATGTAACTGATTTTAATCCGAAATAGTCAAACATTTTATCATCAATGGCACTCAAAGGGAATTCTCTTCTTACCTTAACAATTTTTCGAAGACTTTTACACCTAAATATGTTGATTAATTCTTGTTTGTGAATTAAAAAGAACCATTTTGAGGAGAAATGATGTTTAATATTTCTTTAGTTGTTTTCAAAAGCTTTTAGATTAGATGTCTATGAAAAGATTTGCAGTCTGTATTGATGCGTATTGGGAATATGGGCTTCTCCTTTGTGAAATTATTTGCTGGTCAAAATTTTTGAAAGTACTTAGAATTCTTACTCTGGAGGATAAAAGATCTTCAAATGTTCTGCAAATTCAAATATTTTATTAGTGTTTATAAGGAAAAGAAATTGGACAGATTATATTATAAAATGTTTATTTGGTTATTTGTATGGTTTTGTACTTTGAAACTATGTTTCATTTTTGAGGACTTTTACATCAAAATATGTTGATGAATTCTTGTTTGTGCATTAAAAAAAAACATCTTGAGGAGAAATGGTTTTCGATTTTTAATATTTATATTTGTTGTCTTCAAGAACTGTTAGATTTAGATGTCTATGAAAAAGTTTGCAGTCTGTATTGATATGTACTGGGAATATGCGTCTTTTAACTTGTGAATTATTTGTTACTGAAAATTTATGAAAATACATAGAATTCTTACTCTGGAGGATAAGTGATTTTCAAATATTCTATAAAATCAAATATTCTATTAATTTTAAACAAAAAAAATTGAACAGATTAATGTGTAAAAGGTTTATTTGTGTACTTGTAGGGTTTTGCACATACTTGTATTATTTTCTTTTTGAATGAAATTTTAAAAATTTAAAGAAATTTTGTGTTACTTTATCTGATGTTTTTGCTTTGCTTAACGTTTTAATTCTTTTTATTTTCACAAAATAATATCCTTTATGATAGTTTAGTAACATTTTAACATAACACCAAAAGTTTAAACGCGAAATAAATCTATTCTTTTGCGGCCTGCATATAATCCGTTGGGAAATCTTGACTATCGAATGCATTAACCCATGTCTTCTCACACCAAATACCATCGTCCTTATTAAATAGATATCACTCATTTTAATCCGAAATAACTCAAATCTCCGCGATAGATGGGGACTCGGAGGGGAATTCTCCTCTTGCATTAATAACTTTATTTTAAGACTTTTACATCAAAATACGTTGAGATTTGCCAAAGAATTCTGCTGCTGTGCTTGATGTTTATCAAAAGCCATCTTGGGGAGGAAGGGTTTTTGATTTTCAATATTTCTCCTTGCTGCCTTTGCCAATCGCTGGTGAATTGAATGACTCTGAAAGGATTTGCAATCTATCTTGGTAAAGCCTTGGGAATTTGCCATCGTTGACGTCTTTTCTCTTATGATAATTATTTGTTGGGGAGAATTTTTGGAGAGCTGTTAAGATTCGTCTTCTCTCTAGAAGATAATAAACGATTTTCATGCAGTATTTTTTGAATGTATAAATATTGTCCACAAAAATTTCTGCAATTAATGTTTATTATATATAAACATTAATTGCAGAAACTTTTATTTTTCAGTATTCTGAAATTGTATATTGTAAAATTTTAATTGTTGATTTAGAATTTTGCAAATTTTTTAATTCTTCTATTCTTTTCTTTCTATTAATTCTTTCTATTTTTAATATTTTTTTTATTTGAATGAAAACTTTCAAAATAAGACTATTTCATTATTTTTCTGAAATTATTATTGATTTTAAAAATTATTTTTTACTTTTGTTTTGCGGCCGAGTGGCTAGCGCTCTGGTGCTCGATGCCACAGGTTTCCGGTTCGAGTTTCGGCTGTGCCATTGGTGTTTGTAGTGCTTCGGAATTCACTTTGAATAGTAAGTCCCAATCTAGTAAGACTGCAAGAGCATTGGACGTAGGGCTGACAACCCTACCCCTTAAAAGAAACCATCTTCTGTCTATAAATCTTCCAGTAAGCAGACGGTCTTGGCCCATGGGCTGTTGGCCAATGATGGTGGTTATGATGATAACCTTTTCTGTCTCTGTTCTTTTAGTTTTTCGTACTGATTTGATTTTTTCAAAAAGTTAGATTCTTATCTAAAATGTTATTCATTTACACACCATCAAAAGTTTAAATATAATATAACTTTTTGCGGCTTGAGAAACCCCAGTCGAAGGTATTAACTTATATCTCATTGCCAAATACCATCTTGGTTATTAAATCAATATCAATAATTTTAATCAGACATACTCAATCATTTTATTTGAATTATTTTTCGTTTAGATTAAACCTTTATTTGTCGGCTTAGAATTTAGAAAATGTACGATTTAATTAATTTTATTTTAATATACTAGTATAATGCTGTTTCAAAAAATTGTACTTGAATGAAATTTTAAAAAATAAATTTGTGTTTCTTTTTCATTCTTTTTCTAATATAAAATGGGAAATAATATAATTTCCTGGGTTTTTTTACACCAAAATATGTTGGAAAATGCGACAGATGGTTCCAGCTGGGCTTGATGCTTATCAAAAATCGTCTTCGAAAAAGCTTCGGGTGCTTATCAAAAAATCATCTACTTTTTGATTTTCGATATTTCTGTTTGGTGTTGTGTATTTCTAGTGGATTTCATGACTTTAAAAGGAGTTGTAATATCACTTAGTATCTTTATCTTACCTTACCTTTGTTATTTTTTCTCTTATAATTATTTTTTGGTGAGAATTTTATAAAGTTGCTAGAATTTATATGCTGGAGAACAAATGATTTTCAAGAAATATTTTAATAGTAGTTTCAAAGACCTAAAACAGCTCACATAATAAATACTGAAAAAGATAGATTGAAATTATAATTAAAAATTTTGATTAATGCTTTAGATTTTAAGAAACTCATGGACCTTTTGAATGTTTGCAAACAAACTCTGCATCCCTTCCCTATAATTACCTTTTTACAAAAAATTTTCAGATATAACATTGTGCAAAGGATTTTAAAATGTAAAATATAATATCTAAATTCTCTCTTCTATTATCATACTGAGCATAAGGCTCATTTAATTTAATCTAATTAATTTAATTAGTTTTAATTTCTCTGTTATGTATAAAATCTTAATATTAATTATGGAAATGGAGGTACAGGATTTTATCCCTGGAACTCCAAGTAGACACATACTTTTACCTTTGAATGTTTATTATTAATTATATATTTTATTCGGTTCCGGTTTTTACCGGTTCTCGTTAGATCACCGAAGTCAAGCATCATTGGGCGCGGTCAGTACTTTGGTGGGTGACCACCTGGGAACACTGCGTGCCGTTGGCAAATTTGGGACCTGAATGGCCGAGTGTCTAGCGCTCGGTGCCACAGGTTTCGGGTTCGAATCCCGGCGGTGCCATGGATGTTTGTAGTGGTTCGGAATCCACTTTAAGCCGTAGGTCCCGGTCTCCTATGACTGTAAGAGCGTCACGGAGCCAAAGTCAGGCTTCTACCTACGGGTGCTCCATCACAACAGAAGCTGCTTCCTTCCCCTTCCATCATGAGTCCAATATGGGCTCGTGGGCTTGGCCAGCCAAGTGGGATAAGAAACAACAACAACAATATATTTTATTAATTATTATTATTAAATCACTATTAATTTTATTTTATTAATTATTTTATTATTTAACACAGTTTCAAAAAAATCTATTTGATTTATTTTGAATATTCGTTTTTTTTTTATTTTTAATTTTTTTCTGATATTTTTGTATTTAAATAATTATAGTTCACTTTTAAATTTATGGTACATTTCATAGTATGTCACTTATTTCATATAATTCTTTGTAATATTTCCTAAACTCTCTACAATTACTGTATATAAAGCATATTGAATTTATAATAATAACGCAACTCAATTCATTCTGAATTTATAAAAAACGATGTGAATTTTAGTGAACTTTAAAAATGATTTTAGTGAACTTTAAAAATGATGTGAATTTTTATGAATTTTTAAAGATAATGTGAATTTTAGTAAAAATTTAACAATGATGTGAATTTTAGTGCAAATTTAAAAATGATGTGAATTTTAGTGAAAATTTAAAAATGATGTGAAATTTAGGGAATTTTTAAAAATGATGTGAATTTTTAAAAATGATATGAATTTTAGTGAAAATTTAAAAATGGATTCAAAGAAATTTATTTAAAAGGACAATTTCATTTATTTGATTACAAAATATAACTTACATAATATTAATAACAAAACACAACTAAATATTACAAATTTAACTGAGTAAATTTGATACATATCAATATATCTTTTTTATAAATATTTATATTTCATTAAACATTTTCATTTCCCATCGAATTCTTTTAAATGCATGCATTCGAAAACAAAAATATTTTTTTAACGGATAAATTAATCAGTTCAATGCTCAGAAAGACTGTCAACCACGAATTTCCAATCCAATCTCATTCCAAAAACACACACTGACGCGAGCGTAAATCCCAATGTGTGCCCAAGTGATTTCAAACATTTCTTTGGGGATAAGACAGAGAGACGGGTACAAAAAAAAAGGTAAAATTTTTCTTTGTCCTGCAAAACAAATTGAACTGATTTTTCTTCTTGCCGACAAGTACAAAGTCAACAAAGCAAATCCGCACTGGAATAAAATATCCACCCATAAATACACAGTATCCGCGTCTAGTCCAAACAGAAAATTAAACCAAAGAGCGCACCACTCCACGAAGAATAGGAGGAGACTGGAGCGAAACAAAATAAATATCAAAACAATGTTTCATTTCATTGGGGGGTCCACGAGCTAACGCGGGTAGAGAAGAAATAACAAAGCAAAACAATGAAGGGTACAACACTGCTCGATAGCGAGGAAAAACAAAAGAAATGATATAAGGGCTGAAGAAAAGAAAACGAAAGGATGAATGAATGAAAAAAAGGATGAGGATCAATAGTAACGGTTTCTCTATCTTGAAGATGCCGCTTTCCTTCGAATTTCCCGCTCTTTCTTCTTTTTTTATCGTTCTGTTCTTTTTTTGTTAATTTCCTTATTCTTCTTCTGTAAGGGCTTGTGCCAGTGTCCCCAGTTCTTACTGTAAGTGCATGTGGAATGAAGTTGTTAGGCCTTTGCTGTAAGATCTGCTGTTAGTGAAATTCGATATTTTTAGCTTTTGCCTGATTGATTAAAAACAATCTTCATTTTATACGTTTTTATTTTCCTCATATAAATCAGTGGCTTTCAATTTTTTAAATTTGTATTGCTATAAATTTTTGAGAAATATTTCCTCTTTGTAAAATGAATTAACCGTCATTGATCATCATTAACTGTTTTTAAACGATTTGAAAATGACGTTAGAAAACGCAACGTTACACACACGCATATATATTATATTATATTTCTGATAAAATTTTCAAATCCCTTTTATTGCAGGATATCAAGGAAGGGATTCCTGATTACTTGAAATAAATATGTTTGATTTCCCCCCATAATTTTTTTAACGATTCGTTATATTTTTTAGACAATTTTGCACATTTTTCATTTATATTTGAGTTAGTTTCATAAATTCCAATACGAGTTGAAATTTTTATGAAGCTATGTTTTTACTTGTCCAAACGATATGTAGAAATTTAATGTGCTTTTATATAACATAGATTCGTTAATAAAACTTACATTTTCACTTTTGTTCCTTTAATTAGACTCAACTTAAGTTAGTTCCCTTAATTAGTAATAATATTAATTAATTAAGTTAGTTCAACTCGAACGAATTTTAACGAATTAATTCAACTGTAACACCGTGTTCTGTACACGAATTTTCTGAAACCTTAATGACAAAACTCTTTTCTACTTGAAGGAACTGAATAAAATTCAAATATATAATCTAAACTATTAATATTAGTTATGTAATACTAACACAATTAAATATTATAAATTTAGCAGATGTGTCAATTTGATACATTTTAATACATCTCTTGCTTTTTTTATAAATATTTATACTTCATTAAAAATTTTCATTTCCCTTTGAATATGATTTAAATGCATGCATTTGAAAACAAAAATATTTTTTGAACGGATAAATTAATCAGTTCAATGTTCACAAGAACTGTCAACCGAGAATTTCCAATCCAATCTCATTCCAAAAACACACACTGGCGCAAGCGTAAATCCCAATGTTTGCCCAAGTGATTTCAAACATTTCTTTGGGGATAAGACAGAGAGGCGGGTACAAAAAAAAAAAGGTAAAAATTTTTCTTTGTCCTGCAAAACAAATTGAACTGATTTTTCTTCTTGCCGACAAGTACAAAGTCAACAAAGCAAATCCGCACTGGAATAAAATATCCACCCATAAATACACAGTATCCGCGTCTAGTCCAAACAGAAAATTAAACCAAAGAGCCCACCACTCCACAAAGAATAGGAGGAGAGTCTAGAGCGAAACAAAATAAATATCAAAACAATGTTTCATTTCTTTGGGGGAGAGGGGGGAGGGGGTCCACGAGCTAACGCGGGTAGAGAAGAAATAACAAAGCAAAACAATGAAGGGTACAACACTGCTCGATAGCGAGGAAAAACGAAAGAAATGATATAAGTCCTGAAAAAAGAAAGGATGAATGAATGAAAAAAAGGATGAGGATCAATAGTGACGGTTTCTCTATCTTGAAGATGCCCCTTTCTTTCGAATTTCCCGCTCTTTCTCCTTTTTTTATCGTTCTTTTCTTTTTTGTTAATTTCCTTATTCTTCTTCTTCTGTACTTGCGCCAATGTCCCCAGTTCTTACGGCAAGTGCATGTGGAATGAAGTTTTTAGGCCTTCGCTGTAAGAGCTGCTGTTAGTGAAATTCGATATTTTTAGCTCCGGCCTGTGCAGTGTCATGGGTCACTTTCAATTAACTTGCTTTTTTTTTTTTTTCAGAGTGAGAAATTAGATCTGGTGCTTTGCGTAGATAGGAAATTTCCCATTCAAGATAATCAGTGCATTTTGTTAGAGATATGAAATTTTGATTAGAACAATCTTCACTTTATGATGTGTTTTTATGCTACTCGTATTAATCAGCGACTCTCAAATTTTTAACTTTGTATTGTATTAAATGTTTAAGAAATATTTCCTCTTTGCAAAAAATAATTAAACGTTGTTGATCACCATTGATTAACAGTTTTTAACCCATTTGAGAATGACATTGAAAACGCTACATTACATGCACACGCACGCGCACGCACACATACACACACACACACGCACATATATATATATATATATATATTTCTGATAAAAATTTCAAATTCCTTTTATTGCAGGATATTAAGAAAGCTATCCCTGATTACTTGAAATAAATATGTTTGATTTCCCATGATAATTTTTTTAACGATTCATCATATTTTTTAGAGAATTTTGCAGATTTTTTATTTATATTTGAGTTAGTTTCGTAAATTCCAGTTCCAGCTGAACAATTTTAAGAAGCTCTGTTTTTACTGGGCCAAACGATATGTAAAAATGTAATGTGCCTCCATATGACATAGATTCATTAACATAGCTTCCATTTTCACTTTTGTTCCTTTAATTAGACTCAACTTAAGTTAGTTCCCTTAATTAGTAATAATATTAATTAATTTAGTTCAACTCTAACGAATTTGAACGAATTAGTTCAACTGTAACACCGTGTTCTGTAAACGAATTTTCTAAAAGCTTAAGGACAAAACCCTATTCCACTTGAAGGAAATGAATGAAATTAAAATTTATAATCTAATCCATTAATATTAGTTATGTAATACTAATAAAATTAAATATTATAAATTCAGCAGACGTGTCAATTTGATACATTTCAATGCATCTTTTTCTTTTTTATAAATATTTATATTTCATTAAAAATTTTCATTTCCCTTTGACACTTTTTTAAATGCATGCTTTCGAAAACAAAAATATTTTTTGAACGGATAAATTAATCAGTTCAATGCTCAGAAGAACTGTCAACCGAGAATTTCGAATCCAATCTCATTCCAAAAACACACACTGACGCGAGCGTAAATCCCAATGTGTGCCCAAATGATTTCAAACATTTCTTCGGGGATAAGACAGAGAGGCGGGTACAAAAAAAAAAAGGTAAAAATTTTTCTTTGTCCTGCAAAACAAATTGAACTGATTTTTCTTCTTGCCGACAAGTACAAAGTCAACAAAGCAAATCCGCAGTGGAATAAAATATCCACCCATAAATACACAGTACCCGCGTCTAGTCCAAACAAAAAATTAAACCTAAGAACTCACCACTCCACAAAGAATAGGACGAGAGACTAGAGCGAAACAAAATAAATATCAAAACAATGTTTCATTTCTTTGGGGGAGAGGGGGGAGGGGGTCCACGAGCTAACGCGGGTAGAGAAGAAATAACAAAGCAAAACAATGAAGGGTACAACACTGCTCGATAGCGAGGAAAAACAAAAGAAATGATATAAGGGCTGAAAAAAAGAAAAAGAAAGGATGAATGAATGAAAAAAAGGATGAGGATCAATAGTAACGGCTTCTCTATCTTGAAAATGCCCCTTTCCTTCGAATTTCCCGCTCTTTCTTCTTTTTTTATAGTTCTGTTCTTTTTTTGTTCATTTCCTTATTCTTCTTCTGTAGGGCTTGTGCCAATGTCCCCAGTTCTTACGGCAAGTGCATGTGGAATGAAGTTGTTAAGCGTTTGCTGTAAGAGCTGCTGTTAGTGAAATTCGATATTTTTAGCTCGGCTTATGCAGTGTCATGGGTCACTTTCAATTAAGTTGCTTTTTTTTTTCACAGTGAGAAATTAGATCTGGTGCTTTGCATAGATGTATAATTTCCCATTCTTCCCTGACATAAAATTTTGATTAAAAACAATCTTCATTTTATGTTGCTCACATAAATCAGTGGCTCGGAAATTTGTTACCTTTGTATTGCCTTAAATTTTCAAGTTATATTTACTCTTTGCAGAAAGAATTAAATGTCGTTTGTCATCGTTGATTAATAATTTTTAACCCATTTGAAACTGACGTTAAAACAGTAAACACATTATGTGTGCACGCACATATATATACATATTATATCTATGTGATATCAAGGAAACTATCCCTAATTACGAGAAATAAATGTACATGATTCCGCATAATAATGTTTTTAATAATTTGTCATATTTTTTAGACAATTTTGCAGATTTTTTTTCGTTAATTTTTGGGTTAGTTTCCAATTCCAATTCCAGCTGAAATTTTTATGAAGCTATGTTTTTACACATCCAAACGATATGTAGAAATGTAATGTGTCTTTATATGCCATAGATGCATTAATAAAACTTCCATTTTCACTTTTGTTCCTTTAATTAGCCTCTACTTAAGTTAGTTCCCTTAATTAGTAATAATATTAGTTATTTAAGTTAGTTCATCCCTAACGAATTTTAACGAATTAGTTCAACTGTACACCATGTTCTCTAAAACCTTAAGCACAAAACCCTTTTCCACTTGAAGGTAATGAATAAAAATAAAATTTATAATCTGAACCTTTAATATTAGTTATGTAATCCTGGCACATCTAAATATTATAAATTTAGCAGATGTGTCAATTTGATACATTTCAATACATCTTTTTTATAAATATTTATATTTCATTAAAATTTTCATTTCCCTTCGAATTTTTTAAATACATGCATTCGAAAGCAAAAATATCTTTTTAACAGATAAATTAATCAGTTCAATGCTCAGAAGAACTGTCAACCGAGAATTTCCAAATCCAATCTCATTCCAAAAACACACACTGGCGCGAGCGTAAATCCCAATGTGTGCCCAAGGGATTTCAAACATTTCTTTGGGGATAAGACAGAGAGACCGGTACAAAAAAAAAAAAGGTAAAATATTTTTTTTGTCCTGCAAAACAAATTGAACTGATTTTTCTTCTTGCCGACAAGTACAAAGTCAACAAAGCAAATGCGCAGTGGAATAAAATATCCACCCATAAATACACAGTACCCGCGTCCAGTCCAAACAAAAAATTAAACCTAAGAACTCACCACTCCACAAAGAATAGGACGAGAGACTAGAGCGAAACAAAATAAATATCAAAACAATGTTTCATTTCTTTGGGGGGGTCCACGAGCTAACGCGGGTAGAGAAGAAATAACAAAGCAAAACAATGAAGGGTACAACACTGCTCGATAGCTAGGAAAAACAAAAGAAATGATAGAAGGCCTGAAGAAAAAAAAAAAGAAAGGATGAATGAATGAAAAAAAAAGGATGAGGATCAATAGTAACGGTTTCTCTATCTTGAAGATGCCCCTTTTCTTCGAATTTCCCGCTCTTTCTTCTTTTTTTATCGTTCTGTTCTTTTTTTGTTAATTTCCTTATTCTTCTTCTGCAGTACTTGTGCCAATGTCCCCAGTTCTTACAGCAAGTGCATGTGGAATGAAGTTGTTAGGCCGCTGCTGTAAGAGCTGCTGTTAGTGAAATTCGATATTTTTAGCTCCGGCGTGTGCAGTGTCATGGATCATTTTCAATTAAGTTGCTTTTTTTTTTCATAGTGAGGAATTAGATCTGGTTCTTTGCGTAGATGGGTAATTTCCCATTTAAGATAAATAGAGTATTTTTGTTAGAGATGTAAAATTTTGATTAAAAACTATCTTCATTTTATAATGTGTTTTTATGTTACGCATATAAATCAGTGGCTATTAAATTTTTAAGTTTGTATTGCTGTAAAATTTTAAGATATATCTTAATTTTATGATGCTTTTTTTTGTTACTCATATAAATCAGTGGCTCTCAAATTTGTAACTTTGTATTGCGTTAAATTTTTAAGATATAGTTACTGTCTGCAAAAAAGAATTAAACGTCGTTTGTCATCGTTGATTAACTGTTATTAACCCATTTGAGAATGACGCTAAAAAAAGCAATATTACCCACACACATATATTTATGTGTATATTTTATTTCCTGTTAAAATATTCAAATCTCTTTTATTGCAGGATATTAAGAAAGCTATCCTTGTTTACGGGAAATGATATATGTTTGATTTCACATGAAAATTTTTTTTTAACGATTCCTCGTACCTTACAGAAAATTTTGCAGATTTTTCATTTACATTTGAGTTAATTTCATCAATTTCAGTTCCAGCTGAAAAATTTTATGGAGCAATGTTTTTAGTCGTCCAAACTATATGTAGGAATGTAATGCGCCTTTAAATAATAGATTCATTATCATAACTTCCATTTTAATTAGTGTTCCTTTAATTAGACTCATGTTAGGTTGGTTCTTTAATTAATATTAATATTAATTAATTAAGTTAGTCAACTATAAATAATTTAACGAATTAATTCAACTGTAGTTTAACTATAACACCTTGTTCTTCTGTAAACGAATTTTCTAAAACCTGAAGGACAAAACCCTTTTCTACTTAATAATGAATAAAATTCAAATTTTATACAAATTAAGGGAACTAATAATGTTGGGAACTAACTTAATTAATAGTATTAATTAACTACAATAATTATTTACTATATTACATCATCATTAATTAATTATTTACTACATTTTATTTAATTAATTATTGATGTTGGGAACTAATTAAATAATATTAATTAATTAATAATATTAATTAAGTTAGTTTCCAACATTATTAGTTCCCTTAATTTGTATAAAATTTGAATTTTATTCATTTCCCTCAAGTGGAAAAGGGTTTTGCCCTTAAGGTTTTAGAAAATTCGTTTACAGAACACTGATTTACCAGTTGTACTTATATTTCTAAGGCTTAACCTTCAATTCCAAGAGAAAAATATAAAAAGTTATGACTGCATTGAAAAGAAAAGCGAAATTTTTTTAGCAATTGGAATATAAGGATCTTTTAATAATTTTTTAACTAAGTAAAAAAAAATTGCGCTTAACAAAAAAAAGTTTCGTTATATTTTTATTTTCAGTTAATTTTTGTTTCAGTGTAGTTTAGTTTTATCTTTTATGTCGCTACCAGTTTGAGAATCACTGGTATAAATAACACACATTTAAGTTTTTTGTTTCTTTAATATTGAGGTCCATTTAAATCAATCATTTGCAGAAAATAACGTCAAATCAAAAAATTTTGATTTACTACTGTGCCCAAAAACTAAGACCAATTATTTATTTATTTTTTTTTTTTGAAAAATCTTTATTTATTCTTCCAAATTTATTTTATCGCCTTCAAAGTAATCCCCTCCGGACACAATTCATTTATGAAAATTTTTCCATTCCTCAATGCATACTAAAATGTCCTCGGTAGGAATAGTTTTCGCGGCGATTCACATTGAATCCCTTCAATCGACTCAAAACGGTGTCCCCGAAGTGGTCTTTTGAGTTTAGGGAATAGCCAAAAGTCGCACAGTGTGAATACGCTGGTTGTGGAATGATATGGGTTTCAATTTTGGCGAAAAAGTCATGAAGAATCAATGCAGTGTGAGTTGGCGCATTCAATGTTTTCGGTACCAATCGAGATTAGACGCGTTTGAGGCCCAAAATGGAATTGGCAAATCCTTTTGAAATTCCAACATCATCATCAAGGTCTCTAATTGTAAATCGACGATTTGCATGCACCAAATTTTTAATTTTTTGGACGTGAGCTTCGTCGGTTGAGGTTGATGGTCGTCCAGAGGGCTCTCCTTCTTCAACGCGTTCTCTGCCTTCTTTGAACTACTTCTAAACATTTCTTTCCGATATAGGAATGCTCACCGAATGCCTTCTGCAACATTCTATATGCTTCCGCAAATAAAAATTAATGCAAGTTCTTTGTTCAATTAATTGACATTTTAAAAATCGCCGGAATCAGTTTTAACGTCTCACAAATTCCACAGTCTTGAAATTTCTTAAGCCTCGGGAATTTTAAATTTAACATTCTTACTTTTTGGACACAGTAGTATATCTATATATATATATCAGTCTTTTGCTGAAAATAACACCAAATTAATAAAAAAAAAAAAAAAATATGATTAACTTTAAATAGTTAAAACATTTTCCACTTTCTTATAAAAAGGAAAGCATATTGGAATGAGGGATTTTACAGAATATGACACATAATGTTGAGCATATATTTATTTAAAACCTTTGTGTGGCATGTCATTAGAAAGGAGAAATATTACCAATATTTGCGGAGTTTCTGAAGTTAATTGTCTGCCTTGAGGTAAGTAAGCAAATCCATAGAAGGCAATTAAAATACATAAGGGCAAAGATGAAAAAAAAAATGTTAACCTTACTTACTCTCTAGCAAATTATCACTCTCAGAGGAGGTAATTATCCTTTGGATGACCACATTGAAACTAAATAATAGAAGGGGAGTCAAATTAAACTCTTTTATGAATAGCTGAAATATCACCTTAAGCAAAAATAAATGTAAAACGCCTGATGAAAATGAAAACATTAACATTCTTTTCTTAATTCTGGTGATTCTGAAATATTTAGTGTTTCAGCCTGTCAAATATGATTCGGCGCTGCAAAGACAAAACTCCATTCTTATTTACAATTTATAGTAGAAATCAAATTTGTATGTTCTGTGTCAATTCAAAAGTTTATTTGATTGTTGAATTCTCGGTAGTTCATTTGATATCTCAATAAATGAAACGTTATTACAAATTGTTCAGTATCATTAATATGCTTGTTTAAAATGCGTTGTATTTAAAATAAAAATCTACCAAATACAACAAAAATAAAGTTGATATGTCGTGACATTTTAATAAAAATGTAATGCTTGGCTTGATATCGTATTATATTTGTTTAAAGTTTAATGTATCTGAAACGAAAAGCTACCTAATATAATAAAATGAGTTGATAACTTCTTGTGACAAGTCTGTATCTCTCCCGGCATGTTAAATAAAGACAACAGAATTTGTGAAGGTTGCTCAATTTGCAAAGACAAAGTTACCATTTTATTTATACTTGGATTTTACTTAAGGCATTTGATAACGTCGTCTAATTCTCTTGTATTATTTTCTTTGATGTAATTTTCTAAGAAATTGAAGAATTCCAAATGTACTAGCAAATGCATCGCACTGGAAGTTCCCTAGAGGAATGTATCGCGAAGAAGAATTATGCAGCGTATAGACTGTATAATTATATTATTTTAGAGTTATATCAACTGTTTTAGAAAATAGTTTCTAATTTCATGATAAAATTGCATAAAGTAGAAGACAGTCAACTATAACGAAAGCAAATTGATGAGACAGGAAACAAAAATTGAAGAAAAGATAACGGAGTTTGTAAAGATTGCTGGATTTTTATTCAATTGAAATATTTTTTAAAACAAAAAGATAATTACCAACAAATTGAAATAAATCTATTAAAGACGAGGTATTTTTTCAGAATTAATTCAATCATTAATCAAATTTGATTTTTGTAATTAAATATCAAATTATTGCTTTGTTTAGGAGTTGCTTCTTTTTCTTTAGTGTATTTATCTTCCCAATCTCCTCGTCTAATTAACCTAAAGTGTGTCCAAAATGACCGTAGAGGGACAAATCAAAACTAAACCTCGTGTTAGTTGGTGCAACAGCCCCACGATGGGCCAAGACATTCTGCCTGCTGGCATATTTCGAAATAGGAGATGTTTTCATTTTACGGGTTAAGGTTGTCAGCCCTACGCCCAACAGTCATAATTCACTTTACTCCCATCTTCTTTTCTTTGCTATCATTTTCCAAGAAATGAAAAGGTACCCGCAAAGACAGCATCGTTCTGAAGGAAGTCCCAAGGGTAGAAAATCACAAAGAATGAGTACACCGGCTGCAATTTCATTATTTGGGAATTTCGTCAACTGCATTACAAAATAATTTGCTTAATTAACACCATAAGAAATTGCTCTAAAATTGGATTTCTTGAGTATAAGACAATTAAATATGACAAAAGTAAATGAATTAATCTTTGTAGATCTTTAGAATAATATAAAAGGTGGAAGATTTTTCATGCAACTTTTTTTATATTCAAATTTTTCCATTTTTTCTTTAATATTAAATTTTCTGTTATGTTCCATTTATGTCACTGTTTTTAAAACAAAAATATGCCATCCGATCCAATTTTAACCAATTCTACCAACCAAACTGATATTACATTCTTCACTGTTTACCTCATATTGTAACTTAATTTGACTTCTACAACGAAACCCCTATTACTATTTCACCTTTGAGCTGGCCTTTTTTCTTCAAGACTCTTGATAAATTTTACTTTCTTTGCTATCATTTTCCAAGAAAGTGAATTATTCCAAAGGTACCATCAAACACACCACATCCAAGAGTAGCGCATCACAAAAAATGACATACATCGGTTGCAATTTCATTATGGGATTTTCGTCAACTGTATTATAAAATAATTTGCTGGATTAGCACCATAAGAAATTGCTCTAAAATTTTATAAGTATAAGACAGTCAAATATAGCAAAAGTAAGTTAATGAATCTTTGAAGATCTTTAGAATAATATAAACGCTGACAGATTTTACATGCATTCAAATGTTTACATTTATTCACATTTTTCCATTTTTTTCCCTTTAATATTGCATTTTCTTTTATGTTCCATTTATGTCACTGTTTTCGAAACAAAAATATGCCATCCGATCCAATTTTAACCAATTCTACCAGCCAAACTGATACTACATCCACTGTTTACCTCATATTGTAACTTAATTTGACTTCTACAACGGAACCCCTATTACTATTTCAACTTTTTCTTCAAGACCTTTGGCAAAGTCCTGCTTTCTTTGCTATCATTTTCCAAGAAAGTGAAGAATTCCGAAGGTACCCTCAAAGACAGCATGGCACTAGAGAGAAAGTCCCAAGAGTAGCGCATCACAAAGAATGACGTACACCGGCTGTAATTTCATTATTTTGGCGTTTTGTCAACTGGAATCCGATTACCGAACCCAGACCCTCACTGTTCCTTTTGCTTTCGTTCAGACTCGCGCTGCATACATATACGAGCAATGGCGTATGGGAAGTGTAATTAAAATTCTACGATACGGAGAAGGAACCCAGTTCCGAATTCAATTAGGTTTTCTCAGAAATTGGTTCGAAGAGGGCAAAGTATTTTCTGCTTCCCTTTTTGCCCACACCACAGGACAATCTGGATCAGGATGCGTCGTAATTTGGGATATTTTTTACGAGAATTCGGTTAAAAGATATTCTTTTTTTTTATGTTTTTGTTTGTCCAGGATGTGAAGTTCTTTCACTTTTCTGATGTTTTCTGATAGCAATCCTTTTATAAGTTTTCCTTTTCAGAAGAATTTCTCACGAGGGCTTAGTGGTAAAATGTGTTTCTTATAAATATCCTTTTATAAATTTTGATGTTTTTATGTTTCAATTCAAATTTATAAAGCATTCTATTTTTTCAGTAAACTCGATCTCTGTATAAAAGAAAATTACACAATATTTTGATATTGCAACAGGAATTATTATAAGTAATTCAATATCACACTTTATAATATACTGCATTTTAATATTACCTTAACCATGAGTTATGTATGGAGTTAAATGTGTTACAATATAGCCTATATATATATATATATAGCCATATATATATAGCCATATATATATATATAGCCCATATATATATATATATATATATAAACGGGCTGTATTGTCCTTTCTTTCTGTCAATACACCGAAGATTACAGAACTATAATATTATTATTTTTAGCTCATAGCGTATAATATCCAACATAACGTACATTTAAAAAAATAAGATTCAAAGCAAAATGTATACTTACAGTATTGTGCAAAGCAGAAAAATCATTGATATTTATAAGTAAACGAACAATATTCACTTTCTTTTTTAGATTAATATAATTTCTGTAGACCATATTACTCCATTCAAAACTTGATTTCTTTTGTTTAAATATGAGGATGATTAATTAAGGATCATACTCATAGCAAGTATTTGTTTGGTTTAGTTTTTTTCACAAGAAAAAGCTGTCCTCTTTCCTGGCTGTAAATCTTTTATAAAATAAACGCTTTTTCACTTATAATAAATGTTTAACGTATTTATCATTGATGAAAAAAGAATGGCGGCGAAAATTGAATGTTGCTATTTATAACCTATTCAAATCAAAGGAAGGAAGCCATTATTCTCATGTTTGATGGAGTATAAAAAACTAAATATTTTTCAAGAATTTTACTGAAAAAATTGAATAGGTTGAAAACTTTTGCATGAAATTGAAATATGTGTGAATTATCTGTAAATGTTTCGATAATTTATAAGCATAGCTCTATGTTGATTTTGTAAAATTACTATAAAACACTCATTAATAATATATTTATTTTTTTAGGTACATCGAATTGTTGAAATGAGACAGCTCTCTGAAAACATTGAGCATTTCTCTACTTTAGGTGATTATTTATTTCATTTTATTAGTTTCTAACATCAATAATTTAAAATACTAAGCAGTGTTTTTAAAACGTCTTTAATAAATGGTATTTTACTTGACTTAATGAGAATCGTTGAAATGAGACATCTTTCGGAAAGCCTTCAATATTTATCTATTTTTGGTGTTTATTTATTTCCTTTTATTAGATTTTAACATCAATAATTTAAAATACTAAGCAGTGTTTTTAAAACGTCTTTAATAAATGGTATTTTACTTGACTTAATGAGAATCGTTGAAATGAGACATCTTTTCGGAAAACGCCTTCAATATTTATCTATTTTTGGTGTTTATTTATTTCCTTTTATTAGATTTTAACATCAATAATTTAAAATACTAAGCAGTGTTTTTAAAACGTCTTTAATAAATGGTATTTTACTTGACTTAATGAGAATCGTTGAAATGAGACATCTTTCGGAAAGCCTTCAATATTTATCTATTTTTGGTGTTTATTTATTTCCTTTTATTAGATTTTAACATCAATAATTTAAAATACTAAGCAGTGTTTTTAAAACGTCTTTAATAAATGGTATTTTACTTAACTTAATGAGAATCGTTGAAATGAGACATCTTTCGGAAAGCCTTCAATATTTATCTATTTTTGGTGTTTATTTATTTCCTTTTATTAGATTTTAACATCAATAATTTAAAATACTAAGCAGTGTTTTTAAAACGTCTTTAATAAATGGTATTTTACTTAACTTAATGAGAATCGTTGAAATGAGACATCTTTCGGAAAGCCTTCAATATTTATCTATTTTTGGTGTTTATTTATTTCCTTTTATTAGTTTCTAACATCAATAATTTAAAATACTAAGCAGTGTTTTTAAAACGTCTTTAATAAATGGTATTTTACTTAACTTAATGAGAATCGTTAAAATGAGACATCTTTCGGAAAGCCTTCAATATTTATCTATTTTTGGTGTTTATTTATTTCCTTTTATTAGATTTTAACATCAATAATTTAAAATACTAAGCAGTGTTTTTAAAACGTCTTTAATAAATGGTATTTTACTTGACTTAATGAGAATCGTTGAAATGAGACATCTTTCGGAAAGCCTTCAATATTTATCTATTTTTGGTGTTTATTTATTTAAAATTAAACAGTGTTTTTAAAACGTCTTTAATAAATGGTATTTTACTTGACTTAATGAGAATTTGAAATGAGACATCTTTCGGAAAGCCTTCAATATTTATCTATTTTTGGTGTTTATTTATTTCCTTTTATTAGATTTTAACATCAATAATTTAAAATACTAAACAGTGTTTTTAAAACGTCTTTAATAAATGGTATTTTACTTGACTTAATGAGAATCGTTGAAATGAGACATCTTTCGGAAAGCCTTCAATATTTATCTATTTTTGGTGTTTATTTATTTCCTTTTATTAGATTTTAACATCAATAATTTAAAATACTAAGCAGTGTTTTTAAAACGTCTTTAATAAATGGTATTTTAAGAATCGTTGAAATGAGACATCTTTCGGAAAGCCTTCAATTTTATCTATTTTGGTGTTTATTTATTTCCTTTTATTAGATTTTAACATCAATAATTTAAAATACTAAGCAGTGTTTTTAAAACGTCTTTAATAAATGGTATTTTACTTGACTTAATGAGAATCGTTGAAATGAGACGGCTCCAGGAAAACCTTCAGTATTTCTCTACTTGTGGTGTTTATTTATTTCATTTTATTAGATTTTAACATCAATAATTTAAAACTCTAAGCAGTGTTCTTAAAAACCTTTTATTATATGGTATTTTACTTGACTTGAAAAACAATCTGCATACATATTGCAATGCAATGATGGCAATTAATATACGTATCATAAACAAAGTATACTAGTTTTGCTAAGAAATTGTATTCATATTTTTGGTAAATAATGAACAATGAGTTTTCATTCATATTATTTCGTATTTTAATATTAATTCATAAAAGCATGCTGAAACAAACATAAAGATAAAAAGGATTTAAATTTCATGTTGCTATTTATAATCTATTCAAATGAAAAGAAAGAAGCCATTATCCTCATTTAACATTAATAATTTAAAATTTTAAAGCAGCGCTTTTAAAACTTTTTTATTAAATAGTATTTTTCTTGACTTAAAAAGTAATCTACATACATATTGCAATGCAATTGATGGCAAGTAATATACACATCATAAGAAGCATAATAGTTTTGGTAAGAAATTATATTATTCTTAGGAAATAAATGAACAATGTGAGTTTTCATTCATATTTTAATAATAATTTATAAAAGCATGCTGAGACAAGCATAAAGATAAGCAGGTTTGAGAAGGATTTTAATTTAGAAATAAATGAGGAGTGATGTTTTTTACTGCCTACTTCAAATACTTGCAACCAAATGAGATGTACTTGACTGTAGTAATTAATTAACGCCCAAAAAATGTAGCTTGTGGTTAATTAATTAGCACTCTTACGTTGTTGCTTTTTGATTTTTTTAAAACATTTTACAGACACATCAACAACAACAAAAAAACGACTCTTCGAAGAATCACCATTTAACTCAATATCATCCTCCCCTCGGCAATAATACTGTAATAAATAGAAAAACTATTTCCGGATCACAAGAGAAAAATTAATAGCCGAATCGAGTCAGTACAGCAAAAAAGATTTCATCACTAACTCAAAATTTACGGTTGCGGATATTGCTTGGGAAACAATATAAAGCAGGATCAGAGCCCCGAAAACCCATTGGTTGAGTTTATGCCACCTGCCAGGTTTACGATTAATCGTAAAAATCGTGAATACTTTGATCTCTTTAACGATTCTTTAAGTTCAACTCCTAATACGTGTTTTAAGGGGAAGTCTCGCTGCTACAATAAAAGACGGGCTTTTTCTTCCAGATAACCAGTTCTCTTTCAAGTTAATGTTGAGATAGTGGTTTGAAAAGGGGAAGTTTTTTAATGGATTGGAACTAAGTGTGTTCTACTTTGTTTGTCCCGATATTTTTTTTTTTGTCTTGATTGGGTTTTTCATGCAGTATTAAAAATGTACCGATTTAATTGGCTTTTTGGAGATAGTGAAATATATATATGGAGAAAGCGAAATTTGTTGGAACTGTTTATATTTAATCACAACCTTGCACAATAATAAAAAATTCATTGTATATTAACAAAGAGCAGAGTGGATTGGTGGACGACATGTTCAAGTTTCTAATCTTCGGGAGTTTAGTTCAAAATTCCTTAAGTTTATACGATTGGCGATTTATGTTTATATTTAATCACAACCTTGCACAATAATAAAGAATTCATTGTATATTAACAAATAGCAGAGTGGATTGACGAACGGCAGGTTGAAGTTTCTAACCTTCGGGAGTTGAGTTCAAAATTCCATAAGTTTATGCGATTGGCGATTTATGAGATTTATGCGTTCCAACAAATTTCGATTTCTCCATATATATAAATATATATATGGAGGAAGCGAAATTTGTTGAAGCTATTTATATTTAATCACAACCTTGCACAATAATAAAGAATTGGTTGTATATTATCAAGGAGTACAGTTGTTTAGTGGAAGACATGTTACCAATCTTAGAGAGTTGAATTCGGAATTCCATAAGCTTAGGCGACTGGTAAACATAAGTGCTAAGGGTGGTGATGAATCTGGAATGCCATTTATGTTATCCGGAATGTTCGAGGAGAAGGCTCATCACCCCAAATGGAACTCTTGTTCTTTCCAAATTGTGGTGGCAAATGTGAGTGATGTGTGCAAGGGACCTGGTCATTTATCTTGAATAACGCTGTATATCTGTCGTTCCACTGACACGTGATCCATTCTAAAATGGTTTATATGTCAGCGTTGTCAATAACTTAATCTATGCCTCTGATAAATAATGTAAAATTAGATTTTTTAATTTGCTAATCTAGAAAAATGGATTTTATCATATCCAAAATGCTAAACAAAAATGCTGTAACAAAAATATTGTAAGAAGAAAGCAAAGAAAGCAATATATTTATGAAATATTTAAAGGACATCTATGCTCTAAATGCGTTAAATATTTTCACTGTAATTTACCGTTTAAGTCTCACAATAAACAAAAATGTGGACATGACTAGTTTTTATTGTTTTTTCTTGTTCGCTGATTTACTGTCAATATGAAACGAATAAAAATCTAATAAACAAAAAATCTAGTTTCTAGACTATGCAGAGGTTGAAAGATATTACATTTTAATGTTCTAAACATTTTTACAATCATCCTTATGAAGAAATGAATCCATCTTTATGAAATTATAAATAATTTAAATAATTATTAAAAAGTTAATTCAGATTTTACGTATACAGCGATGTATTGTTTATTCATGAATGGGTAGTTGTACTTTGTTACTGCCCGCCTCTACCAGGGCAATGTCCAGTCATTTCTGAGCAAAAAAAGAGGTTAAGAAGTTTGATGCGCAGCTTATATATTGGTAAATGTTCACTTCTCTGCAACTATGATGTAGTTAGAACATTAGTGTTTCTGACTATGAATTAGATGGACAACGTTCAATCATCCTTTGGACAGATTTTTTTATAATTGAAAAAATTATTTGAATTTTTAAATAAAATATAAGATAAATTATATTAGAAATGTTTTTTTCTTTTTAAGCTTCACATATGTTGAGAATTGATTGAACTCAAATATATTTCTAATACTTATTTTAATCAATCAAATATTAAGTCTAACTTTATCAATGGATTGAGATCAATATTTTATTCATATTTGGCTTAATATAATTAAAAATTGTATTATCGCTGATGAATTATTGCTTAATTAAATCTTATTTGCTGAATGTCTTTTTTAACGTTCATTTAAACAGCAAATAATTGAACATCTTTGTTTTCTTCTGACAGAAGAAAGGTTAAAGGCTTTTACTAATTAATTTCGTGCAACACCTGTGTTTAAAATATAAATGAATTAATTAATTCATTTTATTAATTAATTAAGTTTTAGTTTTAAAATATAATATTTTAAATAGTTATCTTAGAAGAATAAAATTTAATGCTATTTTCTGTTTGCTGAAATCGTGGAACTTAGTCCTATTTTTGGATAATAAGTGATAATACGTGCGATAAAATAAGTATGAGGGTAAATGTTGGATTCGTGTTTATGTTGTTTGATTCATACAATCGTTTCGTTTATAAATAAATAGACTTTGTGGAGATTGTAATCGCACGTCACTTATAATTAACTAATTTCCCAGCACTACAGTCCATGTTGGACCATGGCCTCCCTAACAATACGACTCCAAAGTCGTCTGTCTCGAGCTTTGGATTTCCAGTATGTGATAGTTAGTTCTGAATATCATTTTCATTGTTCATCAATTCATCTGTTTTTTGTTTTCACTTTTTTCTTTGGTCCTGAAATTTCTTGAAAATTTTCTTTTTCCTCTGTTGTCGTCTATTCTCTCTATGTGTCCATTGAATTCCACTTCCATTTCATATAATTTATAATATCCGTCACCAAACAGTTTTGCAATTTCATGATTGCATGTCCCTCATAAGCAGTTATTAATTAAAATTTTCTATTTTCATTAGTATTATACATAAATGCGGAACCATTATTCCATTATTTGTCTTCCATCATCGATCTTTACTTCCCTCCTCTTTGACGATCATAGTAAGATCCTTTCAATCTGAATAACATGGTATCTGTTATATCACCATATTAATGACAAATGACAATTAAAAGGGCCTGACGTTAAAAAAAAAACTAAATATTATGGTTCCTAGTATTTCAAAACATTTATTTAAGATAGTATTAATTGAAAAGTTGATTTTTTAAATACCTTTGTAATACAAGATCTTGTTTTACTACTACTTAACTAAAGATATACAACATAAATAATAAATTTAAGTGATGCTTGAAGAAGATATTATTATCTACTGCACTAAGAAAAATGATGTAAACGAATCCTTTAAAAGCTGCTACTTTTGGACACGTTCTTTTAGAACAAGATCTGCTCGTGCACCCTTTTTTTAATCTTCTCCAGAGTCCCATCTCCGAGACCGATGTTTACCCTCCATAAATACTCCAAGAAAAATCTGCTGATGGACTCCAAGCGTTCCTTGCTCAGTCAGTAGAAAGGGACCCACAGGCATGTGTTTAAACGTAAGAAGCTTATCACTGTTTATATTAGCCAGGGGAGGAGTACTCTTTGAATGACACTCAATTTTCCCAGTAAAAACAAAACAGCTCATTTCCTCTCATACGTTTCTATATATAACCCTAAAAAATTAATGTCTTCGGGCAGAAAAAGAATACGCCGAAGAAACGGGTGGTATAAATACGACAACAACACAAGTACCGATGCCATCCTGCGATTACTCTTGCAATTTTTTTTTTTTTTTTTAATTCGTTCTTTGCCATCCATTTCGGAGTTTGTTATTGTTTTATTTTTGCAGATGCAACTGCCAGATATTCTTTCCAGTCGCTATTCGTAGGTCAAAATAGCATGACCTATTGTCTTTTCCGTGTGCGAAGGTACCACGTTTTGAAGATGATCTTCGAAATGGACCTATTTGACGCAGGCAATCCGTCTTCGTCAAGATCTCGAAGACGCGATAGTGTCTACTTGTCCCACTGCGATCCTTTTGATGCATGGGTTCCCTGAAACGTTTACGTGATGTTCCCTCTCTTTTCCCATCAATATTGTTGAACAGAGAGAGCTGCCCGCTCGATTAAATGACGAGGCACCGCTCTTGGATATTAACGAGACCAATTAGGGAAACTTTTTTTATTGGATTTAATGGGATACATCCTCTTAATAATATTTCCCCCCCCTTATTCTTCACGGTTAGATTGATGCCAGGTACTTGTCAAAGACGTCTGGAACTCTTCAGATTGCACGTGTGCCAAAAGTGCAAATTTAAAGTTTCAAACTTAATTTTGTTTTCTGGGAAATGAAGTCCTTTGACGTTGGATTTGATTGTCAGGTTTTAGGTATGGTAATGATTTTTCGTTAAGAATATGTCAGCATATATTTCGAAATTAATTAAAATGATTTTTTAAAATATTATTAATTGTGATTATTTGCACTATCGGTTCTGAGTCTTATATCTAATATTTCATCATTTTAGTTTAGAGAAATGTATTTGTGAACTTAGAATAATGATTTTGTATTAATTTTTTCGACTGTGGTATACTCTATAAAACTTATGCTGGAATGCATGATTGGAATGTATATTAAACTTCAGTAATTCTGTAAGTAATAAATCAGTATAAAAAAGTTTATTTTTTGTTAGAATTATTTAAATTTAAAGATTATTAAATTTTATAAACTTTTTCCATTTTTAAAAAGCAGTATCAGTTGCATCAATTTATTAAAAATAGTATTTATAAAAATTTTAATTCATCTTTTAAAAATAAAATAGTATTTATTTGTTGCAAAAAATAAAAAATGCAGTTGCTGAATTATTTGTAATAAACAATTAAACAAATAAATAATATTCTTTAATTTTAATTGAAGCGACAATAATAATTATTAACATCTTTTTTTAATTTAAACAATTAATACTATTGTTAATAATGAATACTTTTAATATGAATATTTTTAAAATCAAAGTAATCCATTTCTTAGCTTCATAATTTATTATATAAGTAGGAAAAGCAACGAATTATCTACTCTAATTTAAAAACATAATCAAAACAGTGTTTTTAATTAAAAAGTAACCTCTCATATACTTAGAAATGTCTTTTTGAATTTGAACAATTCCTGAATTTTATATTTAAACTAGAGTAATAACAATGTATAAGGTTCAAGTGTTAATATATAATATTTGAGTTTCAATTATCATTTAAAATCAAAATCACTTTTTCCATGTTAAATTAATTACAATAAGAAATTTTTATTTTGCGAAATGGCATTTCTTTTTGTGTTTATCGTGAGCACATAAATTTAATGACCTATTTAAATAACATTTCAATGCAAATTTAATCAAAATTGTGTACCATAATAATAATGAAAGACGTAAACATTTACAACATTTTCTTTGACAACTGATTTAATCTCATATATTTTGCTTATGATGGTCTATTCTCATATATAAGGCTGCGGAAATTACTGTTGTTCTTTCAATAAAAAAATTCTTCTGAGCCTTCATTATTTAAACGATGTAACTTCCTAATTGATTCCTAGGCTTAACTATAGGATAACCAATTATTCTAACCCAATATTCATCCGCAGATTATAAGGCAGACATGCATACTTTTAGAACTTTGCGAATTGCAAAGTTAACTAGTAACGACGTACTAATACAAGTATACAAAATGAGAAACCGAAATCTATTATGCAAATATTTCCGAAGGTCAGAACCAGTCCGAAATCACGCAACTAACTCACCAACAACGATTCCGTCCACTAACCGAAAGCCAATTAATAGCTAGCACGTTTAGTGAGCGCATCGTACACGGTGCGCGCACTCATTAGTGCGATTAGTAAACACCAGACGACCTCTCTAAAATTCTATACTGAATCCCCACCACCTTATAGTTAGGCTTACCGTCACGTTACACGCAGCTACTATGATTCTCATCAAGACCTTCACCCCCCCCTTCCCCTTCAAGATACTTTCTCTGTGTGCAGGGTCACGAAATTACAAGGCTTCCTTGGGACTACCGTTTTCAATACCACCTGCCACCATTGCAAGACACTGGGGGAATTTCTTATTAACTGCCAGAATGTCGTGCCTTAGTAGCACGACTCGTGGCTTGCAACTTCGTGAGCAGCATCCAGTTCGTCTCGATCGGTCCGGTCGTCCGGTCCCAGTAGCTGCAGTGATCAAGAAGAACCTTGGCTGACGAGGCTGGCATACAAAATAAACCATTAAGTCCGAGCTGCAGTGATGGTGGAACTAATGTTACTGATGGGATGAGCCCTAGAGGGTCTTTTTTTCGGCGCGGAATGAAATTGCTGTGAAAATGTTCATTCCTTTTTTATTATTAGGGTTTTGCTTGCTTTGCCTTTTTTTTATTTTATTTATTTTACTATTACTGCACTGCCATCCGTGGGACCTTCATTAGGACAGGCTCGTTGATTCGCTTTATTCAGGGTGGATCATCAACAAACAGAGCGGAGAACTATTACAAACATTATATAATGAAAGTGTTAGGCGGGTATCTGTGACGGGTGTATCGTGTGTGGGCCTTTTTGTGGAACGGGAGCTGGTGTGGTGTGTGTGTCGTGTGCGACACCAATCCTCTTCTCATGTTACCCTTCCTTCCAGAAATGCAGGGTGTGGTAAAAAATGAAATAGATTAATCTTCCCGATGTGCTGCCAGTGAAAATCAGTTTGGGTTGATGGTGTGTGTGTTTTTCTTTATGTCCTGCGAGCCTTTTTTAGTTTTCTGCGTAGAAGAAGAAGAAGGAAAAAAAAAATGTATTAATGAAATTGAATAAATGCAATTTGTCTTCGTGATGCTTTTTTTCTGAGCATGTCTGTTTATTGATGGGTATGTTTTTAAGATAGATTTCCAGACTGTATAATTTATCTCTTTCTGTTCAAGCCGGCCGAAGGTCACTTCTTAGAAAGAAAAAAAAAAGAGGAAAAATGTAGGATGTCTACCTGATGTCTAGATGGTTAAGCTTACCTTTAATATGAATCTATTCAGTCAACTAATGTAATCGGACACTGACATTCTTCATTTTCTGAATTATATATGCTTTCTTTAAATGCTTCTTTATATATAATAATATATGCTTTCTTTAATGCATCGATAAATATAATTTTTATGGACATAGAAACGGTAGAGATGGTATCGTTATTGAACTATGAATGGAATGATGTTAATTTAAGATGCAGAAGTATTATCTGCCTGTATTAGATATTTGTTTCTTTATAAGGTTTCTAAGGGCAGATATTTTATTTAATGTTGTAAATGAAAATATCTAATAACAAAGAAATATAATTAACAACTTATAATAAAAATAATATGCTATAAAATTTATGGCTATAATGCATACTGTTTCTTGCGAAATAAATGTAACACGTGGATTTGCAACTGGAAATTCATTGGTATGTGTCTTTATAAAACTTAATTCTCTTTTAAGTATATTCTTTGAAATAATAAGATTTCAATTTTCATGTGATATTTCAATTAAACATTCTTGAATGTCGTAAATGATGGAAATAACCAGTATAACATTGAACAAAAACAAACTAGTACATGTGAATTTTTTTTCACGAGTTTTTCTCTCTTGTATATGTATTTGATTTTCGATTATTCGATTTAGATTTTTATATGTATTTGATTTGATTTTGATAAATAATTAGATAAGGTGAGAAGTAACAATTACAATTTATTTTCACAAAAATGATTTACTATTTCTAAACATTTTGGCAACTTCATATAACTATACTAAAAATTAACTTAAAAATAACTAAAAATAACTAAATAAATAAATAAACTAACTAACTTCAGCAACTAAAAATTTTTGCTAACTTTCATGTTCAATATATGATGGACTCTTTGTATTAAAACACAAATTAAATTAAGATGTCTACTAGGAATTTTTATTTATAAATATTGAGTATTTTTTCTCAACTCGAGGGAATTCTCTCTCATGATAAGTGGCATCTTTGGTAGCACAATAAATAATTAGATAAGTTTATTAGTTATTAGCTAAATCTAATAACTAATAACTATTTTGCTATTTTCAAAAATTTTGGCAATAGAATATTTTGAACAAATTTGTTACTAAGATCTCTAGGTTTAAATTAGCAGTCATAAACTACATGTTAATTTAAATAAACCAATTGATTAAAATAAATTTAATAGCAACGTATTGTGTTTTTATGTATTATTTCAATAATTTATTTTAACAAGTGGTATGCCATCATAATAAATCTCAATAATACTTCACTTAATCTTCTTCCCTTATAAAAACATTCCATGGCTGCTTTCGTATTCATTAAAATTATCGATAATAAATAAAATAAAATTCAAGTCCCCAGCATTTTGAGGAAAAAATAAAATGAATACATTGGATGCTCGTAACATAACGCATGCATTGAGGAGATATGCATTAAATCAGAAAATTATGCTTGAAATTCAAAAATGGTATTGATCTTACAATCCAGACCATCTGCCGAAATCATAGATGTTTCTTATTTAGGAAATGCTTTGCTCCTGATCTCTGATAAATGCTCTTGTTTTGTCATAATGCATCAGATAATGCTTTTAAGGCAATGAATGCGAATCACATAAATCTTTCGCATTAGCATAGAATGGATCGATAGCAACAAGTAAATAACGAAACACAAATATGTCTCGATGAAAATCGATGTTAGATATGTTTTTATCACTGAATCCGAAATGGTCTTTTTAATGTCCAATGAGAAAAAAAAATTGTTGAATGTAATAAATATACTATTGTTCCCAAAAACTAAGACCAATTATTATTTTTTTTTTCAAAAACTCTTTATTTATTCTTCCAAATTTATTTCATCGCCTTCAAAGTAATACCCTCCGGACACAATGCAGTTATGCCAACTTTTTTTCAAATCCTCAATGCATGCTAAACAGTCATTGGCAGGAATGGCCTTCAAAGTGTGCGGCGATTCACGTTGCATCTCTTCAGTCGACTCAAAACGGTGTCCTCGGAATTGTCTTTTGAGTTTAGGGAATAGCCAGCAGTGGCACGGTGTGAATACGGTGGTCTTGGAACGATATGGGTTTCCTTTTTGAAGAAAAAGTCACGAAGAATCAATGCAGTGTAAGCTGGCGTATTCAGTGTTTTTGATACCAACCGAGATTTGACGCCTTTAAGGCCCAAAATGGAATTGACAGATCCTTTTGAAATTCCAACATCAGCAGCAAGGTCTCTAATTGTAAATCGACGGTTTGCAAGCACCAAATATTTAATTTTTTGGACGTGAGCTTCGTCGGTTGAGGTTGATGGTTGACCGGAGGGCTCTTCGTCTTCAATGCGTTCTCTTGCTTCTTTGAACTATTTATACCACTCCTAAACATTTATTTCCGATATAGGAATGCTCACCGAATGCCTTCTGCAACATTCTATACGTTTCCGCAAACAAAATGTAATGCAAGTTCTTTGCTCATCCAGATATTCAGACATTACAAAAATCACCAGAATCAATTTTAATGTCTTCCAAAGCCAAACGTAACTCAAACACTAATGAATACTTTGGCGTCAAATTTTACACAGATGTCAAGGACAGTGCCAGAAACCTAAAAAAGAAAAAAAAAATTGAAATTCTATAAGCCCCAGAAATTTTAAATTGAAAATTGGTCTTTCTTTTTGGACATAGTTATATATATTATTACTACTAAGATAGGATTACCCATTAATGCTTCTTTCTGTGTATTTTAATTTATTAACAAATTCTGGCTGAAGGTGTATGTACATAATATTTATATTAATGTTGTTTATGTTGATTCGTATTGAATTGGAAAACAAGTTTAAATGTCTGTTTTGGAAGGAAACGCATGGAACTATCCATGGACGCATGAAATCCATGTATAAATAGATCGTTAATTAAGTTAGTAAAGGCAGAAACAGTTGGATTTTGTCCAAGCATTCATGGGAAGTTTTTTTGTTTATTCCTCTTTGCAAAATAAGACACATTCTCTACTAATTTGATTTGGCATTTGTTAGATCAAATAGAAAGCGTGTTTCTTTTTCATTCTCTTTCTCACTCGTCTTTTCTTTGAAAAAAAAATCCTCATAATTCTTTTTCTTTTTTCTTTTCTTTTTTATTTTTTCTTACTTTAGAATTGTTTTAATTGTTTAATGGAAATAACACTTCTTTTATTTTAATTTATTTCTAACTATTTTGTAGTTAAACAAGTTTGTAGCCATTATTATTTACAAGCAATAGCTATTGTAACACTTTTTTTTAATTCAATAATAGCATTTTTAATTTATTTAAACTTAAATTTCTTAAGGTATTTGAAACTAACTTTTCAACCACCTAAAATATTCGAAAAATTTGAAAAAGTCATACAATTACAATAAAACTCTTATTATTTATAACGATTACAATTAATACTTTTTAATTTTTATTCTTAATAAAGAGCAGCATACTGATAATTTAACGATTTTAATTAATACTTATTAATTTATAATTATTTATAACGATTATAATTAATACGTTTTAATTTTTATTCTTAATAATGCGTGGCATACTGAGAATTTTAGTTAATATAACAAAAATTTCTTCATTTGATTCACTAATAATTTTTATTTTATAAAATAATTATAAATCATTAAACTGATAAATAGCACTAGATGTTGTTAAATAGTTATTATAAAAAGAAATTTAACCTGATGCTTTTTGCTGTTCAAAGTTTTGGTTAGCTAAATTGTTAAATCATTTAAAATAAGTGAATTGATCTACAGGGTCTTTAAAACTATAGAATTCCTTATTTAAATTTCATATAAAAGGCATGAATAAAATTTGTCTATTCTAAGTTTCCTAAGTTAATTTCAATTGTCTATTTAAGTTGTCTATTCTATTCAATAATGTTGTCTATTCTTGTCTATTCTATCTATTCTATGCCTATTTATCTGGTCTTTTCCATATATTCTATGTCTAAGTCGTCTATTATATCTATTCTATTAAGTTGTATATTCTTGTCTGTCTATCTATTTATTATGTTCTATTAAGTTGTCTATTCTTGTCTATCTAAATGGTCTATTCTATCTGTTCTATCTTTAAGTTTCCTATTCTATCTATTCTAGTTATCTATTCTATTCCATCTTTCTAAGTTTTATTTTTATTATTATTAAACCAAATTTTATTAGCATTTTTGTAAGTTCCGTTTATTATTTTTTTTTAAGAATAAATAAATACTGTTTGCTTTTTCCGTATATATTCAAGTTAATTACAGTTCTGTATTGTAAAAGAAATAAACTGGAAGAAAATTGTTAAACTTTAAGTGTAAATTAAAAATTTTAATTGAAATCAAAAAGCAAAAAAAAAAAAAATCTTGAAAATATTAAAAAAAGAAAGAGAAATTAAACTCCTTGAAATTATTTTTCTCTAAAGTGTGTTCTTTTTAAACGTTTCGGTTTAAGTATAAGTATTAGTTCAATTAATTAAACTTTATTATGAATCTTTGAATGTATCTTGAGGATTTTTAAAACGGAACGAGTAATTAAAACATCATTTACAGCGGAGTCCGCGCCATCTGTTAAAACTAAATTATTGCATTGAGACTAGGGACACAGATTAATCATTTTATTCTTTTAATTTGAAATACCGCGCATTAATGTTCTAAAGGCCTCGCTTGTAACGTGAAACCCAGAATAAATTGTTTTGGACTTTGATGGATTAATTGAGTTTCTTGAAGTAATACTTTGTAGCCATATTTTGCAGTTCTGATATAATTTCTTTGCGGTATTTTATTAAAATATTTTAATTTATCATTTCTTCGTGATACATTATAAATATACTCGTTATTTTTAATTTATCGTCAATTTGTAAGCAAAAATAAAATAATCCAAATAAATAAAACTATTTAATAAATCATGATTTTGTCAATAATATATTAATGCTATAATCATCGATACCATAATGTATCATCATACTATAATATATTAATACTAATTCATCAATACTATATTAATTATTAATAATCTAAAATGTACACGGATGGCTTTTTAATGCACTGTTTATTAACTCAAAATAAAATATTGTCACGATACATACATGATTAATGCATTGTTTGTATCATAAAAATATTTTATTTTGATAAATGTTTAATGTTTTACCATAACTCGTATTCAAACAATGCATTAATTTAATATCATAAATAATTTCACTAAATAAAATCTAAATTTTCCTTTTAAAAAGGAATCCAATAAATTATAAATAATTCCCACAAAAGTAATTGGGAAAATCTTTGTAAATTTTTAATTTTCAATTTTTTCTCCTTGTTATTAATACCAATTTATACAGATTATTTTTAAATTTGCAATACTTATTAATTTAATATGTGATTTATACAAAACTGCTTAATAAGTCTTGAAATTGTAAATAATAATTTCATCAATACTACATTAATTATTAATTATCTAAAATCTTTACAGATTGCTTTTTAATGAATAATGTTTATTAATTCAAAATATTTTTTATATATTTTTTATTTAAAAATTTTTTTATGGTACTACTTTGAAATATATTATCGTTTAATGTTTTACCATAATTCGTTATTCAAACAATCCATTAATTTAATACTATACATTATTTTACTGAGGAAAATTTAAATTTTCCAATAAATAATAAATAATTCCCACAAAAGTAATTCGTAAAATTCTCTATCTACTTCTAATTTGCTCAGTTATCTTACCCTTGTTATTAGTATACAATTTATACAGATTATTTTTAAATTTGCAATACTTACTAATTTAATATGTGATTCGTACAAAACTATATAATAAGTCTTGAAACTGTGAAAAATAATTTCATCAATACTATTTTATTTATTAACAATCTAAAATCTGTACAGATTGCCCTTTAATACATAATGTTAATTAATTCAAAATGAAATATTTTTATGTTACTAATTTGAAATATATTATCGTTTAATGTTTTACCATAATTCGTCGTTCAAAAAATGCATTAATTTAATACCATAAAAATTTCATTGAAGAAAATCTAAATTTCCCATTTAAAAAGGAATTCAATAAATCATAAATAATTTCCACAGAAGCAATTCCAAAAATCTTTATCAACTTCTAATTTGTTAAGTTTTTTTTACCCTTGTTATTGTTAACAATTATACAGGTTATTTTTAAATTTGCACTACATATTAATTTGATATGTGATTTATACAAAACTATTTAATATGTCGTGAAATTGTGAATGATAATTTCATCAATGCTATATTAATTATTAATAATTTAAAATGTGTACAGATTGCTTTTTAATGTATAATGTTTATTAATTCAAAATAAAATCTAAATTTTCCATTTAAAAAGAAATTCAATATATCATAAATAATTCCCACAAAGCAATTCAGAAAATCTTTATCAACTTCTAATTTATTAAGTTTTTTTTACCCTTGTTATTGTTAACAATTATACAGGTTATTTTTAAATTTGCACTACATATTAATTTGATATGTGATTTATACAAAACTATTTAATATGTCTTGAAATTGTGAATGATAATTTCATCAATGCTATATTAATTATTAATAATTTAAAATGTGTACAGATTGCTTTTTAATGTATAATGTTTATTAATTCAAAATAAAATTAAATTTTCCATTTAAAAAGAAATTCAATATATTATAAATAATTCCCACAAAGCAATTCAGAAAATCTTTATCAACTTCTAATTTGTCAGTTTTTTAATTTTGTTATTATTAATAACTTTATACAAATTATTTTTAAATTTACAATACTTATTAATTTAATAGGAGATTTATTTTACTATATGGTATTCTTTTCCACTGACAGAACAGCCGCATGGTGGGTCAAGTCCATTTACCTATTGGCAGATATAGAGACAGGAGATGTTTCCTTTTTAAGGGATAGGGTTATCAGTCCTACGCCTAACGCTCTACAGTCACATTAGACAGGGATCTACGGTTTATAGTGGATTCCGAACTACTACAAGCATCCATGTCACCGCCGGGAATCGAACCCGTAGCGTGTGGTACCGAGCGCCTGAGCGCTAGTCACTCGACCATTAGACCCCATGTATTATTAATCTCCAATATTTAACTATAGTATTGATTATTATACTATAATTATTAATAACGTATTAATTTAATGTTATAAATAATTAATGTTATAAATAAAATTTTCATGAAAATGTTCCATTGAAGTAAAATTAGTAATTAGAGGAATTAATCATATTAATAACTCTTCAAAAACAAAAACTGCTTAAATGTCATTTTTTTTTGAATTGTATAATTAATAGTTAAAATACACCCTTTTTATTAATCCTAATTTCTTTCTATTCCATAATCAATAGTATTAATAACGATACATTATCCATAATATCAGTATCTATAGATCCGCATATTATTTAATATATTATAATTATGATTGATTGTTAAAAGTAAACAATGTATTCATCTAACATCATATTTTATTTATCAAATGATAACCTAAATATCTAATAAAAAATTAATAACCCATACAAATGATTCTTCACAATTGCAACTTGGTGAAACTTTTGTCAACTTCCAATATATCCATCTTCTTTTGAATAGTATCATTAATAATTAAATTACTGTTACTCCTTTCTATTGCATGGTCAATAATAACGATATATTATCAATTATACCAATATTGACGTATCATCTGTTATCTAGTATATTATAATATTAACTATTCAAAATAGAAAATGTACTCATCAAATATCATTTTCAATGTAAATAAAAATCCAACTGTTTCTCTGCAAAAGAATCAACGATAAATCATAATTAATTCCTCACAAGGGCAACTTAGTAAATCTCTGTCAACCCCTAATCTGCCAACTTTTTAAATATATCGTTACCAGTTAAGTCGTATCCCTGTATACTGGGCAAAAGCTCCTATCTATCCCCAACCAAAAAATTAATACTGGATGTTTAATGACCACTGTTTCGAAATGAGTCCTTTCGTCCCCTGACCAGTGAGGCGCCAAGATTGATTAATCGATGGACCATTACACATGTATCGATTCATCGCTTTTGGAAGTGGGAGATCTCAGCGGAACGACCATTCTGGAAGTGGTTGGAGAAATGCGTCAAGAAACTTTTAAGTGTAGTAAGTGCGTTTGTTTCTTGAAGAAAAGTTATTGGGGGTCAGAAATTGACAAATAGAAATAAGTAATGGAAAGATAGTTGTGTAAAAAAGAAGGCAGGAATAAAATCATAAAATGACTTATTTCCTTTTTTTGTCTAAAAACTTGAAAGTTTTATGTAAAATTGCTATAGAACTAAACTATATATCAGTATTTATATATTTTCAATAAATATAATAATAAATAAACAGCCACCCAATTTAACCAGGTTATTTGAAATATGCTCTAAACAAATAAATAAAAATGACATAATATTCTAAACAAATAAATAAATGGCATAATTCTCTAAACAAATAAACAAAATGGTATAATACGCTTAATAAATAAATACAAATGGCATAATACTCTAACAAAATAAATAAAAATGACATAACACTTTAAATAAAAATGGCAGAATACGCTACACAAATAATTAAAAATGGCATAATGCTCTAACCAAATAAATAAAAATGGCATATTACTCTAAAGGAATAAATAAAAATGGCATATTACTCTAAAGGAATGAATAAAAATGGCATATAGTACTACTCTAAACAAATAAATAAGAATGGCATATTACTCTAAAAAATAAATAAAAATGAAATACCAACTTTTTTTTTATGAAATTAACAATATCATTCGTGTAAAGTTATGTAAATATTTAAATTTCTTATCCTCAAATCAATCTAGAAAATGCCACTGTGATGTTTTATATGGTTTGATGAAAAAATATTTCTAGAATTCTTATCCTAAATGCGTACAATACTTTTTTCGCTTTTATGTTATATTAGTAAATAGGACTCGTAGTTGTTCGGCTTCAGAAAATATAACTTACTAACTCTTTTATTTTGATTCACATCTGTTCAACGCAGAATTTTCGCTTTCTTCAGTTGTAGTGTCTGAAGGAATATTTTTTTTTTCTTAGGTGAAACTGCAAATTTAATAATAAAAACTACTATGAAGTTTAACGATACGTTCTTCACTATAAATACTTTCTTACTGCCACATACTATATCTCCTCTTTCCCCTTCTAAACTGATCTCTATAGACATCAAATTTTAAAACTTTTGACTATGCTGACAGTGGAGAAAGGAGAAATCTGATTCATCCACCGTGAATCAAAAACGCCTTATCTCAAGTTTGGCGATAACAAAAATTCTCCAAATTTCTTTGTCCTTTAAACTGCGATTTGGCCAGGGACATTCTTATTTGTAAAATCGCAATGCAATTTTTTTCTTATTTTTTAAACAACACTTTAATGTGGTTGCAGTACATCGGTTGATGTTTTATTTATTTTGCTGACTTATATATGAACAAAAACCATAAAAAATAATGTCAATCATGAACAATTTGCCAAACACGGAAAGTCGCCAAATTGGCGAAAAATCTAATTGGGAAACTTTTTAATGAATATTGATTCAGTTTCGAAAATTTGTTTCCAATTGATCTAGGCTTTGTACTAGAATTCACCCTGCCAATTTTGGTGAAATTTGGGTGCAATTTGAGGCCGTGCATAGGTGGACATACAGAAACTTTGAGAAAAAAATATTTAGATAGATAGATAACCATTGTAATCTATATTTTAAAAAAGTATGTTTACTCTTGGTTTACCTATAATTAATCAATTGCTTATTTTTTAATTTCCAGTTCAATAAATACATAAAAATAGTATTGAGAATAATGAAATGTTTTTTAAATTTTTTTTTAAATTTAATTTAATTTATTTATTTGTGAAAACAAGAAGACGTCTATTTATTGAGCTGAAATGGAATTTTGATCATGGTTTGTAAAAATGGTGATAAAAACTACATTAGAAATTTTAACACCATTAAGAATTTTAGCTAAGTGGTGAAATTACTATATTTATTCAGCTAATGTCTTTAAATCATTACGCTAATAATTAGTTTACTTTGTTATAGAAAATAACACATTATTTAATTCATTGATCAGCAATACATATGTGTTTCTTATTATTTAAAGTGTCTTATATGTTATATGATGTCTTATTTATATATTTATAAATTTTAATAATTATTTTAATTTATTTATTCATATATATTATATGATGGAAACAAGTAAAATAATCTATTCCATTTTGTTTACTCGAAAGTATTTCCATTGTCTTAACAATGTCAATAAAAAATTAAATATAATTATTGCGAAATTCACGTTAATACGCCTTCAAGATGTAAGATGCAATCCAATCTTACATGACACAATATTCTGCCATTATTCTACGCGATAAATCATCAAAGTGCATTCCACGTTCCTTAATAGTTTTATTCACATCTTGTCACTACAGAAGTTGTAATTACAACTTTTATCTGAAGCAATTAATTAAAAGATGCCAAACATTTCTCATTACCACGCTCATAACAAAAGACATCACAATCTCTGCAAACACTGGGACGACGCATCAAGATTCAGTAAACGAGAATTTAATGCATCGGTTAATATTCTCCACATTTAAATTTACTTAAGATTCAGATACACATTAATCGCCTTACGAACAGCCCAAGAGAATTTGCAGAAGCTCTCTCTCTGACATGTCTTGGTGGCACGGAATTGGGAATGCTCCGACTTCTGGTTGGATAACTCGCCGTTATCTTTGCAAAGATAGGTTTGCCCGAAGCCAACCTTGTGCCGAGTGCGGAATTACTCCAGATCTGGAATAATTCGGTTTAATTTGGCTGTAAATTCGAAGCCGTTAACTATTCAGAGGGAAGAGAAAATGATTTGGGCTTGTAAAGCTGAAGAAATTGGGATTTATTGTTCCCATTTTCTCCAAAGACATTCCTGTGGCGCTAAAAATAACGAGACCCATTCACACTAGGACGTTTTCTGAGAGGAATCCAGTGAAGGGTAAAGAAATTAATTCCTTTTCTTTATAGATATATTCTCTTATAATGTGAACCAATGGGAAAATGTAAGATATACTTAATGTATATTCCACTTTGCGAAACAAATAATCATTGAAAGAAAAACTTTTCCATGATGTTAAAAAATTATTTGGAGATGTTAAAATGTTTTCCTTCCTATTATTAAACATTTAAATCCACAACAATCGGGTTTGAAACTAAAAACATGTAAGTTTTGGGGCAATAACTTGGTGGCACAATGCTTTGATTTCTGGTTGGTTAACTTGGTGTTATTTTTGCAAAGATAGGTTTGCCTGAAACTAATCTTCTGTCAAGTGCGTAATTACTACAGATCTGGAATAACTCGGTTTAATTTGGCTGTAAATTCGAAGCTGTTAACTATTCAGAGGGAAGAGAAAGTGGAATATACTTAATGTATATTATAAAAAACCCTAAAAAATTTCCATGACGTTACAAAATTATTTGGAGACATTAAAATGCTTTCCTTCCTAATATTAAACATTTAATTCTCAACAATCGAGTTTGAAACTAAAAACATGTAAGTTTTGGGACAATAACTCGGTGGAACAATGCTTTGATTTCTGGTTGGATAACTCGCCGTTATCTTTGCAAAGATAGGTTTGGCCTGCAGCTAATCTTCTGCCAAGTGTGTAATTACTCCAGATGTGGAATAACTCGGTTTAATTTGGCTGTAAATTCGAAGCCGTTAACTATTCAGAGGGAAGAGAAAACGATTTGGGCTTGTAAAGCTGAAGAAATTGGGATTTATTGTTCCCATTTCCTCCAAAGACATTCCTGTGGCACTAAAAGTAACGGAACCCGTTCGCACGAATTGATTCTGTGGCTTCTCCTTAGAGAAATTCAGTGAAGGGGAAGGAGTTAAATTCCGTGTTGTAGAGGGATTCTTCTTGTAAGATGTACCCCTGGGAAAAAGGTATGGTAGGTACGTACTTACCTTAGATTGGCTCTATGTTACCAGATTAATGTTTACTTGGTATTTGGGAATAAAACAAAAATCAGCAGAAAATGATTTCTTATGATGTTAAAAAAAATTATTTTGAAGAGATTAAATCTTCTTTTCTTGCAACATTGTAAATTTAATTTTTAGTAATCTTGGTTGAAGTAAAGCGTCTCGTGAAAATTTCTTCTTAATGTTATTGGGTGTTTTTGTTTTATAAAAGACATTTGCTTTGTAAATAATTGAAAAGTGAGCTAAAAAAATGTATCTTTGTTATGATTAAATTTAGTGTTTTGTTATCATAATTAGCTAATATTTAATAAATGTTCTTATTTTTTTATAACTAAATACTAAATTGCTATAAAAATAACATTCATTAAATAATAAACTGAAAAAACGAATACAAGTCAAAATTAGTTAAATGTGATATAAAATGTAAAAAAAGTACGAAACCACTAATAAACTGGCTATATATATGACTATATTAATGTAGTATTATATTCATTCAAATACATCTTTCGTATAATAATTTAAACATATTAATGATAATTCAAATTTAGTGCTTTTTGAGTATTTAATATAATCAACTATAAAAGAATTATTTTCATTCTCATTATTATATTCCAGAAGTTTTGAAAAACGTTTATGAAAATCTGTTGCAAATAAATTATTAATATTCTTTAACTATACTGACTACATAAATAAGGATTTATATTTGAAAAATAGAGAATATAAATATTAATTAAAATAATGAATTATAGACAAATTATCTTTATTAAAACTTTTATATTCGAGAAAACTTTGAGATTTGTTTATTAGTTTTTGAGTATTGTTTCTGTTATAAATATTATAATACTATTATATTATAAATAAAATTAATACTCTTCTGTTATAAAGAAGCTGGTTAAATAAATCAAAATTTATTTATTACATATTTTAAATATCTCAAATTAGTGTTAATATCAACTTTCATAAGGATAAAAAAAAATTATATCCGCTATAATTAACTTCAGAAGCTTTTGAGAGTTCCTTATTTGCGTTTAATAAAATACATCATCCGTAACCATACTGACTAAATAAACTCATGTTCATATTTAAATATCGCAAATAATTATATCCCTAGTGACAATATCTGAGCTATTTTAATCAAATCTGCAAATAATGCTTTTAACTCTATTATATTCGTAACTTAATCAACTGAGCCATTCTTCAAATATATATTTAGCACCCCGCATTGTGCGAAAATTAAGCATTTCCCTTTCATTGTCTACAGATATATCGCAATCTAATAATACGAAGTGTGAAATATGTGAGCGCTTTGTCTATAATAACCTTTAGAATCAAAGCATGTAATTTCTACTTTTTGGCTAGTTTAATACGCTTATATGCCTTTTTATCATGGCTAGAAAATGATTGAACTTTTAACTGCATTCAGTTACCATAGTTTATAAAATAAATAAAATAGTAATAAATTTTCATTGTTTAAAACAATTTTTTAAAAGTGTTAATTAAATATTTTTATTTACTACGGAAGTAATTTAATCTAACTTAAGCTTGAATTGCTTATGAACTTCAACTATATAGTATAATAAATAATTTTTAATTAAATTTCTACATTACAAATGTTTTTATAAGGCAAATAAACATTTTGTACACAAGTTGCTTTTACTAATTATTTATTTAACCGGAAAATATATTTTAGTGATATATTATATTACATAAAGTGCTTGCTTTACGATTTATTAAAACTTGTAGAATAAGCAATTTATGTAATATAATATATCACTAAAACATATTTTCTGCTTAAATAAATAATTAGTAAATTAAATTAACTCTTGTTGTATAATAAATAATAGTTATTATCATTTCCCATCTAAAATTCAAATTAATGCTTCAGTTAACTTAACCTAAATTAATATTTCAAATCTGAAGCATCTTATAATTTATTCAAGTAAATTTTCAAGTTAAAATTATGTATGTACTTGTGAAAATAAAGCCTTAAACTTAAAATTTCCATCCTAATGTTATTTAAAATTTTCGTGGTTAAATTTCCAATTATTTCTACCTAATATTTTCATAATAATCACATTGAGCATTTTAAAATATTGCCCTCACTATTTAGTAATTGGGTCAAGGTGACATTTAGAAAGTTGAATCTCTAAATTAATTGTAGTCTTAAACATTTTCTATAAATATAGCCCTTTTTTATATTGCTCCATGAAGTCATACTCAAATGCGGTGAGAAAATTCTATTTTCCTAAATTAAATATTTAAATGCATTTATAAATGGTTAAAATTTAATACATTGGCTTACTTCGCGATTAATTAAAATTTAACCAACCTTATTAATTTGATTAAATATAATATTTTGAATATTTGGTAAATAAGAGTTCAATATTTCATAAACTGCCTTTTAAAATCCAAGATTTATATTTAATTCCTTCTATTTGCTCATTATATTTGCCTACCTTTTTTTTTTTTTTTTTTTTTTTTTTTTAATGTCATTCAGTTACAAATATAGTAAACAGATTTTTTAAGAATTTTATGTAAATGAAATATATTTCGTTTGCTTATTAGAATAGTGATTTTCAGGTTGTAAAAATTATTTTTCAATTCCTACTATTAATTTACACTCTTACATTGTTCTTAAGGTTCAGTATTATTAATCGTAGTCCTAAATTATGTTTGTTAAAAACGCAAGCAGTCATTTTTCAATTCCTACTATTAGTTCACACACTCCCTATATATATCTTGTTCAAATTTTCAATCGTTAATAAAATACTTTTTATTCCTCCACTTAAGTTCAAATACATTTTTTAAAACTTGTGGTGGATGACACTTGGTGTTAATACAGCTTTCTCAAATATTAATTCATTAATTAAATTTAATTAATTTTTAATACTTTAAATAGAGTTTTAGCAGTTTATAATAAAAGTTGAAATCAACAGCTAGTAGTCCAATCGGTAAAATGCAAGGATTTCTGTATTTTTCACGTAAAGGTGAAGAATGCGAGTTCAATTCTTGCGAAAATCCATAAATTTTTGAAAATTTTATTTTTATTAATTGTAATTATTTAATAAAAAGTAACTAAAATAAAATTTTTCTTTGTTAACCTAAGTCGGAATTGACTTACATTTTTTTTTTTTATATTACTTGTTTAATTCACAATTGTAGTATCATTATAAACATCTTTCACTTTTTCTGATAGTAAATAGTGAAATCGAAGGGTAATTTTATTGAATTTCTTCTTTTTTCTTCTTTTTTGAAGATGAAATTTAGACATGGCGTATTTAAAACTATACTTTATTTTATACTTTAAAACTATAATTTATTGACTATACTTTATTACAATGAATTAGCATTTGTTGTTGTTGTTTCTAATCCTGTGGGACTAAAGCAAGTTCGTGAATCTGAAGATCCTCAAGAAACATAAGACCGAAAGAGGACACACTAGAAGATCCTCTTTAAGATAAATCTGAAGACGATAAGAGAGGACTAAGGGAGGAAGTTCAATGTTACACCTGGTGTAAACAGGATAAACCTTATATCCCTGTTCGAATTTGAGACTAAGTATCCAGTAACATAACTGGAAAAGGTGATTGGTAGAACTTTATTGTTCCTAAAATATAAGAGTCGCTCAGGTGAACTATTAACTGTTTTTTTTTTTTTTTTTTCTTTTTCTTTTTTTTTCCCCACCAATAATAATTTACTAAGGAATTAAAAAATTTGGAAAGCAAATAAGAATTTTAAGTATTATTATTTCAAAAGATTTTAAGATTCTAAAGTAATTTTTTAAATTATTACATTTCAATTTTTATTGAGCAACAAATATATCAAGATCCACATAAGATGTGTTTGTGATCCATTATGAAATTTAATAAGCTCTCACTATAGTTTTTAAGATTTTTCTCTTTTAATTCAAATTAAGTTCCTTAATTTAATTAAGATATTAGAAATTAGCTGTTAACTACTTATTTTGAAGCAGTTAATTAAATCACCTACAACCAGTAATCAAACATAAAGGTACCTTTTTTAAAAATAATTTTAAATTTTCTAATTATTTTGAAACAATTAATTATGTCACCAACAACTAGTTATCAAGAATTAGCAAACATAATGGTACCCCTTTTTTTTTTCAAAAGTTTAGCTGAATCCTTTTGTTTTTTGCCATGAAAGTAAAATTTATCATCAGAAATTGATAGATCTTTCTCTTTTTTCTAAGTCTCGTATCAATTATAACCAGATAATTGATACGAGAATAGATAGAAATGTAAAAAATGTCACTGGTTGAATAGTGAAAAATAAAATCTTTAAAATGCCATTCGTTTGATACAGGGATCTATAGGCTAACTTTAAATTCATTGCTACAATATTATTTCTGAATCTCGAAGTTCTTCTCATTGATAATGCTACTAATCTTTTAATATAGTTTTGAAATCATGATTGTAAAATGTTATGATTGGAAAGATGTTTACAGCATCCGGAAACTTAAAACTCAATTGTCATATCAACATAACTAGTTTAAGTAAATGAATGCAATTTAAGCTCAAAACTGATCATGCTGTAGATTTGTTAATGTCTTTCATAAAATTGTAGAATTTTTAAAAACCATAGGTCATATTGTTTATTAAAGGATTTTTATTTTTGGAGTTCAAACATTTAAAATATTAAATAAATCCTTCATTGAAGGTGAACTAATCTCACAATAGGAAAAAAATAAAAATAAAAAAGGGGGTTATTCTAAAGATCATTGCATATATATATATATATATATATCCTTTAATATCTTTCTATTTCACTATACATAAATGTAAAAAGGTTATAATCTAATATATTAACATTTAAAAAGATCCAAGTTCACGAAAAATCAAACAATAATTAGTTAAATTTTCAACTAAAATTGATAACTGAAGTATTTTACTAGAAATGTGCAAATCATTGATTGTGGAAGTTCAGAATTTAATCTGGTTTCTTTCTCAGTTTATTCATTAATTATTATTAATTATTATTTTTATTATTTTACTTTTTAAATTCATTCATAAACTTTACTTCATCGAATGTATTAATCACAGAGAAAAAAGACTAATTAATAAAAGAAGTCTTTAAATTTTCAGTTTAACAAGTGGCTGAGTTATTTTACCAGTTTTTTTATTAATTATTTTTTTAAGCATGCAAATTTAGAGTTCCCTCTGTTTATACTTTAACCAGTATTAAAACCAATGTTCTTTCAATTTGCTTCCATCAGCTGTGCCTCGTAGAATACGTTCATGAATGAATGAAATCGTATTTAGCCGCTTGTAGGGCAGCCCAGAAAACAACAGGGGGAATCTGAAATTAAGTTAAGACAATGGGTGAGAAGAGACAGTTTATAAATAGGACGTCCTGGGGTTTGTAAATAACTGTCATGCTTGACTCGCTGAAGTAAATCACACAAAATTTATTTCACAAAGCAGTCGTAACTCTCAGCAGAAATATTCATTTTGACTTAGATAAAAGGGTATTCTTACGTCGCTAAGAGCACTGCTGCGATGCTTTCTAGTTAGAGTCAACTTAGAAGTCCTCGAGATTCAAGGTTTGATGTGTTTATAGAAATAAGTAGTAGAAGGGGTATGGAAGTGTAGAGATAAGGTCCACTATGAAATGTCCACACAAAGATATTCCCCTTTGCAAATATTTTACTTCTGAAATATGTTGGTAACTCTTTGCAGAACTTTGGAATTTATAAGACGTTATCCTTCAAAATAAATTAGCTTAATTTCGTCCAAGAAATTTTCGCCTTAATGATTTACTTGGGTCTTATTATTTAGTAAATTTTATTAATACTACATAAGCATGCATTTTGGAAATTTATTGGTGAAAAATCAGCTTATTAAAACAATTGTTAGAAATTCCAACCATATTCAGAATTGAACAAGTTTCACCATATTCTGCAGATTTTTTATTATTTTTTTTTTTGCATAGAAATTAAACAAGAATTGAATTGACGGTGTTATTGCATCCAGTTAAGAAGTTTGATTTACGCTCATTTTGTGCACATTTTCTGCTAATTAGACTGAGATCTACAGTTTAACGTGGATTTTGACAATCAAGTGTCCATGCCACCGTCAGTACTCGAACCTGAAGCCTGTAATACCAAAGGCCAGAGTGATAGTCAATTGGCCATCAGGCCGCCCCAGTTAAGAGGAAATATCCTAGAATATGATGAGTGATGTTAAATTTGCATTTGAAAGAAATAAGTGGTCATTCAATGAAAGTATTTTGTAAAATTAACTAATCTAAAAAAAACAAATTTCAATGTTAGGTGAAAAATCATTTTATCAAAATAATTGTTAGAAATTCAAATCATGTCCTTGTTAACACAACTGAACAGGTTTCATAATATTCTGCAGATTTTTTTCTACATAGAAACTAACTAAGAATTGAATTGACAATATTACTGCACCTAGTTGAGGAAACATCCTTGAACATGATGGCCGATGTTCAATTAGCATTTGGAAGAAACTAATTGTCATTCAATGAAACTATTTTGTAAATTTAACTAATCTAAAGTTACTGTATATTTTTAATGAGAATTTATTAAAGGTTATAAATATATAACTGGACAGTTTTTTAAGTTATCAACAAAAAGAGGGTGAATTTCTTTTTTATAGTAAAAGGAAATTTTATTTTATTTTTGTATGTTTTTTTAAATAAATTTCTTTCAAACAGAAAACTGATTTAATCTTTTACAATATATAGTCATTGATTTAAAAATAAGATCACTTCTATATAATTAGTAATTTAACTTTTCAACTATTTTGTTTAATTTGGATTTTTGTTATTTTAATAAGTAGATCATAATAACGATAATGTTATTATATTAGATTAAAACAAGTTTAGTTCTTACATACTTTTATTACATATATTTATCTAAGAATGTAATACAAGGTTGCCATACTGTCTGTATCACTGTCTTAGAATTAGTATTGTCTAGTATTAGTATTAGTAATGTCTAATATTAATAGTAGTATTATCATTCTGCTTAGTATTGACTTACATTCTTATACATGGGTTATATCATCTGATGTTTCTTATTAAATATATCAATTATTATTTATGATAAATTATTATATGATTTTTCAACACCATAGTTACCGTTACTTTATCGGGCAGCAGTCTTCTAACCTGAAAGCTAACCTGGTGGCCAAGTGGCTAGCGCCTTGGCCTTTGGTATCTCAGGCTTCAGGTTCGAATCCTGGCGGTGGCATGGATGTTTGTGAGTGGTTCGGAATCCACGTTAAACTGTAGGCCCTGGTCTGTTTAGCCTAAATTGTGCACAAGATGACCGTAGAGCGACAAACCAATCTAACCTGAGAAAAAGAGTTTTTAAAAATTATTGTTTTTGATTACGATTCAAATATATGAGTTTAAATTTGATAGAATTAATGAAAGCTGATTTACTTTTTATGTATAAATATTTATTTTGAAGAAATTCCTCTCGCAAAAATCATCCCTTCTTTCAGTGCAAAAATCTCATCATCTTGTGCGTTAAGTAAATGAATAAATCTCGGAAAAAAGACGTTAAACGCTACGAATTAATCATAAAATTAGGCAAAAACAGGCCGGCTTTCTCACTTTTTCAGCTTTTACGAGGCCATTCGTTTGGCAGTGGGAGTTTATAGCCATAATTTCCCCACGTCAGAATGGCAACAACGGGGCATGGTAGAGAAAAACAGAATCTCAGATCGACCAATCAGGGCTCCGTTTTTGCTTAAGTTACAATGAGAGCCACCTGGTGAGACTGTTCTACTGCACAGTGGCAGGTACAGTTTTAGAACAGTATTAAAAAAAAAAAAGTGAAATTAACGCTCCGGCCACCCACGACGGCGGTAAAGTGCGGAGAAGTGTTGAAAAGTGCCCCGTCATTATACAGGATAACACCGTAAATATAAAAAGACTTGCAGTTTCTTTTTATCTTTAGGATCTCGTTTCCTGAATGGGATAAACACACGTTTCTGTCCAGTTTTGTAATTTAATTGTTCAACATTGGTGGCACCGTCTTCTTTAACTGGTCTCGTTTCATCAGAGGTAATTGCATATGTCTCTGTCTGTTACTCTTACTCTCAGTATGCCTATATATGTATACATACCAGGAATTTAAAGATTTCTGTCTGGTGTTCGTGAATTTAAACAATTTAATTTTTAATTTAAAGAATTGATCTCGAAAGAATTAATTCTTTAAATAAAAGATTAATTAATCTAAAGATTTCTGTCCACAAATTTAATTATGCAATATTGGTGCACCTTTTTTAACTGGTCTCATTTCATCAGAGGTAATTGTATATGTCTCTGTCTGTTGCTCTCACTCTCAGTATGCCTATATATATATATATATATATATACACCAGAAATTTAAGGATTTCTGTCAAGTTTATAATTTAATTGTTCAACATTGGTGGCGCCGTCTTTAACTGGTCTCATTTCATCAGAGGTAATTGTATATGTCTCTGTCTGTTGCTCTCACTCTCAGTATGCCTATATATATATATACACACCAGAAATTTAAGGATTTCTGTCAAGTTTATAATTTAATTGTTCAACATTGGTGGCGCCGTCTTTAACTGGTCTCGTTTCATCAGAGGTAATTGCATATGTCTCTGTCTGTTGCTCTCACTCTCAGTATGCCTATATATATATATATACACCAGAAATTTAAGGATTTCTGTCAAGTTTATAATTTAATTGTTCAACATTGGTGCACCTTTTTTAACTGTCTCATTTCATCAGAGGTAATTGTATATGTCTCTGTCTGTTGCTCTCACTCTCAGTATGCCTATATATATATATATACACCAGAAATTTAAGGATTTCTGTCAAGTTTATAATTTAATTGTTCAACATTGGTGTCACCGTCTTTAACTGGTCTCGTTTCATCAGAGGTAATTGTATATGTCTCTGTCTGTTGCTCTCACTCTCAGTATGCCTATATATATATATATATATATATTGACACCAGAAATTTAAGGATTTCTGTCAAGTTTATAATTTAATTGTTCAACATTGGTGTCACCGTCTTTAACTAGTCTCATTTCATCAGAGGTAATTGTATATGTCTCTGTCTGTTGCTCTCACTCTCAGTATGCCTATATATATATATATATATATATATATATACACCAGAAATTTAAGGATTTCTGTCAAGTTTATAATTTAATTGTTCAACATTGGTGTCACCGTCTTTAACTGGTCTCATTTCATCAGAGGTAATTGTATATGTCTCTGTCTGTTGCTCTCACTCTCAGTATGCCTATATATATATATATATATATATATACACCAGAAATTTAAGGATTTCTGTCAAGTTTATAATTTAATTGTTCAACATTGATGCACCTTTTTTAACTGGTCTCATTTCATCAGAGGTAATTGTATATGTCTCTGTCTGTTGCTCTCACTCTCAGTATGCCTATATATATATATATATATATACACCAGAAATTTAAGGAATTCTGTCAAGTTTATAATTTAATTGTTCAACATTGGTGTCACCGTCTTTAACTGGTCTCGTTTCATCAGAGGTAATTGTATATGTCTCTGTCTGTTGCTCTCACTCTCAGTATGCCTATATATATATATATATATATATATATATATATATATATATATATATATATATATATATATATACACCAGAAATTTAAGGATTTCTGTCAAGTTTATAATTTAATTGTTCAACATTGGTGTCACCGTCTTTAACTGGTCTCATTTCATCAGAGGTAATTGTATATGTCTCTGTCTATTGCTCTCACTCTCAGTATGCCTATATATATATATATATATATATACCAGAAATTTAAGGATTTCTGTCAAGTTTATAATTTAATTGTTCAACATTGGTGTCACCGTCTTTAACTGGTCTCATTTCATCAGAGGTAATTGTATATGTCTCTGTCTGTTGCTCTCACTCTCAGTATGCCTATATATATATATATATATATATATACAAGATTTTTGTCTGGTGTTCGTGCCTATAAATATATATATATATATATATATATAATATATATATATATACACCAGAAATTTTTAAGGATTTCTGTCAAGTTTATAATTTAATTGTTCAACATTGGTGTCACCTCTTTAACTGGTCTCATTTCATCAGAGGTAATTGTATATGTCTCTGTCTATTGCTCTCACTCTCAGTATGCCTATATATATATATATATATATATATATACCAGAAATTTAAGGATTTCTGTCAAGTTTATAATTTAATTGTTCAACATTGGTGTCACCGTCTTTAACTGGTCTCATTTCATCACAGGTAATTGTATATGTCTCTGTCTGTTGCTCTTAAGGCTCGTTCTCACCAAGGCGACAAGATGCAAGCGACCAAAATTTGACGTCACCGCGGTCGCCTGAAACCGGTTTGCAGCTCGCCGCGTGGAGTAGCCCAACTTTCAACTTCAAGCGGTTTTTCACTATGCGTAATGCTATTTCTGACGTTTCGCTGTGAAGGGGTCGAAAAAATTTGGTCGCTTGCCTCTTTTTCTTCACGTCTCTTTCCTCAGAGTGGGAACGAGCCTTCACTCTTGCTATGCCTATATATATATATATATATATATATATATATATATATATACACCAGAAATTTAAGGATTTCTGTCAAGTTTATAATTTAATTGTTCAACATTGGTGGCACCGTCTTTAACTGGTCTCGTTTGATCAGAGGTAATTGTATATGTCTCTGTCTGTTACTCTTGCTCTCAGTATGCCTATATATGTATACATACCAGGAAATTAATGAGCTACAAATTTTCCAGTAATGTATTTTAGAATGATTTCTTTTTTGTTAATTGTTTTTGGAAATGATATACAGTATTTTGTTTTAATGTATAAGTAATTAGTTTACACTATTAATTCATGTGTGAGGAAAAAGTGAAAAAAAAAGATGATAAACATGGAAGTTAAATAATATAGATGAACATTGAAGCTAAGTAATGTTTTTAAAGACAAAAATTAAAAGTCCGAAGATGGAGGGAATTCTCTGGGTTGCCAGTTATTCATCCATAAGTTTGTACTGAATGAAGCAATGCAATTAGGGAATAGTCCCTGTTTATCGCTACATATTGTAAACATAGCATGAAAAACACAGCTTGAAATCATATAATACAATAAAATATATAAAACAATAAAAACACAGTTTGAAGTTATATAAAGCAATAACATTTTTCTACAATTCGCAGAGTTCTGTTCGCAGTAAATATCAATTTCTCTATTCCTCTCCCCAAATGTTGCATAAGATCTATTGCTTAAAACGGACACTTTTGAAGAATTTTTGAAAGCATATTTCATAATATATTTTGTATAATTTTTTGTAATTTGTCCATCAAATATCTCGTACTGTAATTGCGATTATTGGATTAACTATGTCCACAATTATTGAAGAAGCTATCTTTTATTTTGTGTACCGCAGAGAGAAAACCAGAAAAGTATTTACTAAACCAATCAATTTGATTGCTGTAGTTATAGACTGAAGTGACAAAAGTCATGGGATAGCAATATGCAAATTTTCAGATGGCAGTAGCATCGCTTAGAACAGGTATAAATGCGCAGTGCTTTCGCAGAGCTTTCATTTCTGTTCAAGTTATTCATGTGAAGAGGTTTTGACGTGATGATGACCGCACGACGGGAATTAACAGACTTTGAACGCGGAATGTGAGTTGGAGCTACACGCATGGGTCGTGCCATTTCGGAAATCCTTAGGGAATTCAACATTCTCAGATCCACTGTGTCAAGAGTGTGCCGAGAGTATGAAATTTCAGGCATAACATTCCACCATGGACAGCGCAGTGGTCGACCGCCTGCACTTAACGACCGAGACCGGCGACGTCTGCAAAGAGTCGTAAATTCTAACAGACAAGCAACACTGCGTCAAATAACCGCAGAAATCAATGTGGGACGTACAAGGGACTTGTCTGTTAGAACTGTGCGGAGAAATTTGGCTTTCTTGGGCTATTCCAGCAGAAGACCGACTCGAGTGTCTCTACTGACAGAACGACATCGCTTGCAGCGACTCTCTTGGGCACGTGAGCATATCGGTTGGTCCCTAGATGAATGGAAAACCGTGGCCTGGTCCGATGAGTCACGATTTCAGTTGGTAAGAGCTGATGGTAGGGTTCGAGTGTGGCGCAGACCCCACGAAGCCATGGACCCAAACTGTCAGCAAGGCACTGTTCAAGCTGGTGGTGGCTCCGTAATGGTGTGGGCTGTTTTTTCCTGGCATGGACTTGGTCCTCTGGTGCGACTGGACCGAACATTGACTGGAAATGCTTATGTTCAGCTACTTGGAGATCACTTGCAGCCATTCATGGACTTCGTGTACCCAAACAACGATGGAATTTTTATGGATGACAATGCGCCATGTCACCGGGCCACAACTGTTCGCGATTGGTTTGAAGAACATTCTGGACAATTCCAACGAATGATCTGGCCACCTAGATCGCCCGACATGAATCCCATCGAGCATTTATGGGACATCACCGAGAGGTCTGTTCGTGCCCAAAATCCTGCACCATCAACGCTTTCACAATTATGGACGTCTATCGAGACAGCATGGCTCAATATTCCTGCAGAAGACTTCCAACGACTTGTTGAGTCCATGCCACGTCGAGTTGTTGCACTTCGCCGGGCGAAAGGAGGGCCGACACGATCTTAAGAGGTATCCCATGACTTTTGTCCCTTCAGTGTATACTTATACACACTGTCACTATCGTTACTGTCAGTTACTTTTCGTTTTTGAAAGTAACGACTGCAACGCACTCTGCCTTTGGATTTGAACTTGATACCTGCTGTACAATAACAATGTATATTATTATACATTATAATAATATACATAGATAGGTGTTACAGTTATACTATTAGGTCACTTGATGCTTGTTAGACTAATAAAAATTTGCAGAAAGATGCAAATATATAAAGTAATAAATTGCAAAAATCACAATTATAAATCAAATGTAAAATTGCATAAACATAATAAACAATCATACAAATGTATTATTTTCAAAAAGGTAGTTTACAATAATTACATTCTTAAATTTTCCCAAATAATAATTAAAAGTAAATTGTATTACATTGAACAATTATAACAATTAACGATAACAATATTGTGTTAATTAATATTATTTAATGAAATTAATAATATTACAATAATTTTTTAATTCAAATTAAATATGTGGGGTTTTTTACTACAAATTTATATGCATATAAAGGAATCTTTACAGCAACGAGTTTTAGCTAATGGCATTATTTCCCTTGAACACCTTACACCAGATTCTATTTCTTTGGCATTTTTCTTCATGATTTATGGAACTACAGTATTCCAAGTCAATGGATACCGGTTTTTTTCCCACTTTCTTTTTCACATCCATTAAAATATTTAAATCTCATTAATTTTAAGACCTTACAAAATTATAAAAGCCATTGCAAAATAACAATAAAATAAAGGCCTGGGCATCCTCCAGGTCACTTTAAGGGGTTCCATAACCACTTAAAACACAAAGCATTAGGGATCAAGAGGTCACCAAATTTCCGTTTAAGCGTGATAAAAAGGACACGCCAAACGTCAAGACAGAGTTGTAAATGATCGAAATAACATTAATATAGTGTTGCAGGTGTAGCTAAATACTGCCTCCCACCAATTTGTTACACTGCAGCCGTGCTGGAAACGTCACCCCACCCACACTTGAATGCTCACAACCATAGTTATTTAGTATGAGATCATACAAATGGAGCAATCTTAATATGTATCTGATATTAAGTATCCAATTGTAACAAAAGGACTTCGCTTTTGTTGTTCTGTAAAAAATATTTTATGCATGTCACAGTAATCTGAGAATAAGAAAAATGTTTAATATAATAAAAGAGTTAGAATGCCAAATGTTATTTTTTTTGTTTAATTTCACGAATTATTGAAAAAGTAATGTGTAAAATAAAAGTTCTTACAAATGGAAAGAAATATTGGAAAGCATTCAAATGTATACTTCTTCATTGGCGAACAGCCCCATAGTGGGCCAAGGCCATCTGCCAACTGGCAGATTCAAATGTGTACTAGTTACTAATATATTTAATTTCATGCGCAATAATAATAATATGTTTAACTTCTAAACATATATAAATTTAACTTGATTAAAAAATTTCTATGAAAACCGAATACGTACTCTGTAACAAAACTCCTTTCAAATTATTATATATGAATATAAATTACACTTTTACAGAAGTAACACACAAAATATCATTTTACCAAATAGTAGTATTTATACCGCATGGTGTTGTAATTAAAAAGAGTTATATTTTTATTCGAAACACACCACATCATTTCTTTGTCATTAACGATACCAATCGTCTTCTTTTTCATTGGCACAACAGCTCTATGGTAGGCCAAGGCCGTCTGCCTACTGGCACATTTTGAGACAGAAATTATATTCTTTTTACGCCGAAAGGGTTGTCAGCCCAACTACAGTTACTTTAGACCGGGATCCAGGGTTTAAAGTGGATTACGAACCACTGCAAACATCCGTAGCACAGGCGGGACTCGAACTCCAAGGCTATGGCAATGAGCTCCAGACGGCTAGTCACTCGGCCATCAGGGACCTATACCAAACTACAACAAAAAAAGCTAAATTAAATTCGTTTTCTGTGAATGGATGTACAAATGCCAACTATTTAAGAAAGAATACATTGAAAAAAAAACTGTTTGGTGACTAACCGTTACCAGATATCTATACTATAAAATTATACAAGAATTTCTGCTATCAGTCTTTGTCTTGCTAATAATTTAAATGTATTTATGAATAAAATAATAATAGTTTCGTTTAATTAACGAATAATGCATTACTTACAACCTATTAATAATTGTGGAGCCTGATAGACGAAAGACTAGCATTCTGGTGCTCGGTGCCACATGGTTCGAATCTCGGCGGTGTTATGGATGTTTTTAGTGGTTCGAAATCCACTTTAAACAGTATCTCCCTGTGTAATATGAGTTTAGAGCGCTGGGCGTACGGCTGAAAAGAGAAACCATTATATATTATTAACTTCTAAAAAGAAACCATTTCCTGTCTTGAAATCTGCCAGTAGGCCAACGGCTTTTGCACAACATAGGGTGCCAGGGAGTTACTTATTAATAATTGTAAACTTATCCCAAATTTCAGCATTTATTGGCTATTAGAATACTAACTGGATTTAAAATATTTATTATTAAAAAAACAGATAAATAATACAATGAGAGCTGTTTAACGAATATAAAATCAAATATGGCTTCCATTGATACAAAAAAAGTATATTCTATGTATGAAAACTTTTTCTTTTCACCTTAAAAGTATATTTGTTTTTGATACACAAGCAATGTGGAAACTAAATTTTAAAGCAACTGTAGAACTATTATGTAGTATTATTACTGATTCCTCTCAGATTATCTATTAAATTAGATAAACGCTAGAGCGATAGAAAAACAAAAAAAACACAGTGTTTACTGCGCGTATGAATACTTAACTTACAAGAGCTCTCACTTGGAGGAGTGTCGCGACATTTGTTTCGAAAAGGAAATGAAAAAAATAAACAGAGAAGAAAAATTTTAATGATCACTTGAAATCTTAAGAGTTATTTGGAGAGTAGAGTGGGTGCTCTGCCAAACTGAGAAATAACCGTTAATAAGTGTTTTAAATCTGTTCTCGGTTTCTTATACTTCTCAAAGTGCACATAACTGACAAGTGCGATGATGTACGTGCCACTTAAATTTAAAACAAGTACAGCTAAGAAGGAAACCATTTATGTTCTGCCTAATTTGTATCGTCTACTTGGAGCTGAATGGGTCGGCTTGTTGTAACGTGATATAACACCACTTTAAAATCATCAAAAAAATCTATTTAGGTTACTACGGATGTAAGTTTCGAATTTTATGTTCTATAATAGACTCAGTATTTATCTAATAAATCTCACTCTGAAATTAATATTTTAGTTTAATTACATGTAAATATAAAGAATGTCATGTGCTTTTTGTTTTATTATTTTTTTAAAGAAATTATCAATTGATTTTCTGCTTAAGGAATATATTAAAAAAGCAATACTCAGAATTCCGACGCCTATGGGAAGTTTACACTCACTGTAAAGGTATGTTTCCATCGGGTACTAAAATCTTGCACTAGCCAGTGAAACACCAGCCAATCAGAAGCCGTTATAAGCAGGGGATCAGGATTCTGATTAGCTGACATAGTAATACGTGAAACAGTGAAGCTCACTTCAATGCTTTCTCGTGCCATAAGAGGAAAAAACCCTTAATACAATATATATATATAACTCCCTGGCACTATGGCACATGGTGGCACTAAGCCGTCTTTCTATTGTCAGATTTCGAGACAGGAGATGGTTTCTTTTTACAGGGTAGGGCTCCTACTCCCAAAGCTCTACAATCATAGTAGGCCGGGTTTAAAATGGTTAGACCGATTTAAAAGGAATTCCGAACCCCTACTATTCTGTTGAGAAACGCTTAGTTTATAGTCTCTCATCCCGAAAGGAAATATATTTACTCTATAGACTCTCACTCAAAGAGGGAGTATATTTCAAGCATCCTGTGCGTAGCCGAGTATTCAGTTTTCGGCTTAGAAGTGGAATCCATCTGGGATTCTATAATTATCTCTTTCTAAATGTGTTAAATATTGTATATCTCTAATTTTATGGGTGTGGTGTTTGTGCGTGTGTAAATAAAATGGTGAGTTCCCCAACCTGTGCGTCAATTATCTCACCCCAACCACACCCAGTTACAATTTTTAGTATTTATAAGAATTTTAATGATTTTTATCATGATACATTTTGAAGACTTTTAGCAAAGTATTTACTCCTGTACAGGTGCAAATTTATTTCGGAGTACATATTCCAACATTTATAAGGATCATTATATTTCCGTTTATCTATCATTCGTACAACTTAAGTATTTTTTTTCCCTCTACTATGATGGATAGTCGAAAGTCGAGTGAATTCAAAACGAAGGAAAACTAGAGAGTATTCAGTGAAGATAAACTACTGAAAAAAAAAAAAAAAAAAAAGAAAAGAAACAGGAAGAATTTGTTACTGAACAAAAAGAAAATCGATAGATGCGTGTTTTAAAAAACCTCATGCATCAGTTTCAAAATGACTATTTAATGGAATTTTGATCTGAGAGCAGTTCTTATTGAAACCAGCGTTTTCTTTCCAGTTTCTTCTTCATTATTATTCTTTCTTTTATTTTTTACTTAAAAAACTTTTTTTCTTGACATTAAATGTGTTTTAAAGAAGGTTAGACATCAATTCTTCGGTAAAAAACAATTTTTTTTCCCTTTACTTAAAATACAAATTCAAAAGGGATTGGATTTCTGTTATTATGTCTAAGTTGTCGAAGAAAGTAACTTCTAAATTAAAACTTTGAAATTTTTATCATAATACAATTAGTTAAAATGAAATGAATTTCATTTTTTTAAAAGATTGTGAGTCTTCCTAAAACCGGTCACTTTTACTTGCGGTCTTTCGCCCGTAGAACTGAAATATGTTGTAGATTTAGCGTAACCCACATTGTGCTACTACAATTTGATACGATGAATCTATGATAAATTTAGTTAATATTTAATTAATTATATTTTTTTTCAAAGATTGAGACTTCGAAAATCGGTCACTTGAACGTGTGGTCATTCGTCTGTACAACTGCAGATATGTAGCAGATATATCATTACCCACAGTGTACTACTACAATTTCAAATGACGAATCTAAGATTTCTATGGCATCAGATCTCATATCGCATTTGGGCGGAATGATGGCCAATTGGCTATCGCTCTGGCCTTTGATACCACAGACTTCAGGTTCGAATCCTGGCGGTGGCATGGATGTTTGTTAATGGCTCAGAATCCCCGTTAAACTAAAGATCCCGGTCTAATTAGCCTTAAGTGTGCATAAAATGACCGTAGAGCTGCAAACATGTCACGTTTGGAGGGCTCTCACTCTACAGGTGTGACAGAAACATATTCTGACCTATAGATTGATAGTACATATTTTCTAGCACAAAAAGAGATCTTTTGGCTCGGTATCGCTTGCCAGGTTTCTAAATAGGATCCCCTTTCTTCAGAAACTAATGTTGTATCCTCAAAGTCATTCCATCAACTTTAATAGAGAAACAAAAAGAAATTTATTTCAATTTCTTTTATTATATCTAAGTCGTCGGTGAAGAAACCCGTTTAAATGTAAGATAATGAAATTTTTTTATAGAAAAAAGAAGCACATAAGTAGTTACTATTTATTGAATTTTCACTTGATTAATGATTACAAATGCCTATTAATCATTATATGAAGATAAAAGCTACTCTCCCTACAATGTTGTATTCTGTGCTGGTGATTACATGATCATTAATCTAATAAGCTAATAAATTTCAGTGCGTAGTCTTCGTCGTTTTAATGAATTGTTATCTATAACATGAGGAAAATTAATTGCGCGTTCTGATGAAGATATTTGATAAATTTAATAATTTGTAATTTGTCCGAAATATTTAATGAATCTTAAAAAAGAATTTAGTTTTAATTTGTTCAAAATTTTTTATTAAAAATTGTTTAAGGACATAATGATTAAAGACTATAAGTTGTTGTTGCAAATAATTTCAATCTGTTATTGTGAAGATAAATTAATTGTTTAAAACATCACTTTCAAAAGTACTCTCTTGATAAATAATAAATTCAAAGGTTATTTATTAAGTAATTTGAAGAGATTTTTGATTCCGTTATTTTAATAAATATAATATGCTGGTCATTTTTTATATCTGTTTCTGGGTGAAGCATGAATGAATTCATTCAAAATTACCCATCCAAATTTGAAAGAGTTATAGAATTTTTCAAAAATTACACTTTCTATTTTGTATATTTAAACCGTGTGTATATTTTAAACCGTATGTCCCAGTCTAATATGATTGTTTGGCCTAGGGTTGACAACCCTACCCTGTAAAAAGAAACCATCTCCTGTTTCGAACTCTGCTAGTAGACAGACAGCCTAGGCCCACCAAAGGCTGTAGTGCCATGGAGTATTTATTTTGAAATATATTCACAATGTTTGCAATACATGCTAATGGAGGAATTAAAGTAAAAATATTTTCAAGCATAGTAGAACCATTATTTTAAGGTAATGAGTAATGTTTTTATTATTAATATCATTATCATTATTATTTTGTTAAATAATGCTTAACTTTTTCTGAACGTCTTTCTGTATGGTCTTTTAACTAAATTTTTAAGTAAATGATGTAAAGTTTTCAAGTAATTTTATTAGTTAATAACTTTTTTTTTTAACATAAAAGCCGTTAACCAACTGGTGAGCATTAGGGCTGAGGTTCAATGGCTGGCGGCTTTGTTGTAGATGCTGTTTAAAAAAAAAGATGAGGCTCGATGGTATTTGCGATATTCAGCAGCTTGCCTCGTTAGTCGGACTACCTGATGGTAGTTTACCGGTTTTTCTTCCATACAGCTGATAGCTCCCCTTAAAATCCTCTTCTTACTGTCCTCCTTCTTCAGCGACTCGGAGCCAAGTTAGACTTTTACCTACGAGTACTCCATTACAATAGAAGCTGCTCCCCAGCCCCCTCCCCCATTCCCTCCTTCCTTGAGAACACACTGGATTTGGTCTAGTTGTTGCTGTCTACCAAGAGGGATAAGAAGTAGCAATTTAAAAGAATCTCTTGATTAAAACTATATTTCGACAATAAGAAATTATTGCATAAACAAATAATTTATTTCTATTTCTTTCAAATATTTGCTGTATGAAGATGATTTTCTCTATACAAGAATCTCTTAATTTAAACAATGTTTAAACAATAAAATATATCTGCATAAACAAGTAATTTCTCTTTCTTAAGTGCCAACGAAAGAGTTAGTACCAGAAAGATCCCCTTCCATCCTTTCATAACAACACACGGGTTCATAGAGTTGGTCTAGTTGTTGCTACAAACAACAAAAAAACTTCAAAGTATTTATTAACTTGTCTTCACTCAGAAATTATTATTAATTTATTTTTTCCCCATCCCAGACTTCTATAAAACTTTTAATTTGGTTTGACAAGTTCAGTACTCGACTATAATAGTTTGAAAACCCAGCATGATATCCAGTTTAAAAATAAATTACTTTTGAAAGTAATTATTAATAATAAAGATACAAAGATTATTACAGTTTTCAAAAGCTTACGAAAATAAATTTTTTTTAGCCTCATCTATAAATTAAACTTGCTTAACAGTAAATCTAGAACAATAAATTCTACGAAAGAGAAAATTTATACGAAAACTAAAGACACACGCAATAATTTTCACTTAGCCCAGCTCACCGTTAGCAGAGCGGTATTACGTGATCCCAACAATGTGTGATTTACAATCGTCTCATATATCGCGTAGAACACACAGTTGACAGATGAATAGGACCCCCAAAAAAAATCACGGGGTGACTACTAGAGGGTAGAGTTTCACGTAGATAGACCCCTCAGAGTACAGTACTCAAGATGAAGATTGCCAGGCAGATAAAATCCCCTCTCTCTAGGGACAGAGTTGCTCAGCACGGAAGTTAGAATGTCGGTGGACTTGATTAATTATATACCATGCGAATAGTATATCTATAGTGGATGTGATTTACTCAGATTTTACGTGAGATTCAACATCATAAAATCTCGGCTGCATCATAAAAATGAGTGTGGTCCGCTAACAGCGGCAAAAATCTGAGGAATTTATGTTGCCCAATGGATAAAAAATGTAAATAGCGTAGTGTGAGATAAATTTAGATGTCCTTATAAACTTAATATATAAGTAATGTTGAGGGAAACTGTTGCATTTCAATAAGCCCGAGATAGCTTTGTCGGGAAAGTTTTTTTACTTATTTAGATTTTTTTTAATATTTTATGAAGAAAACGTGTGCTTTTTATTTTTTATTAAGGTGAAGACGTTGCTGACTTTTTGCTGTAAAAGGAATATTGAAGTTCGTAAATCTCTTTTAGATTTTAAGGATTTGTGTATTACCTAAATATTTGAATCTTTATAAGATTTGCATCTTATACTGAAAATAATATATACGTATATGTACGAGTATTAGAAAAAATTTTATCTACTTACTACATCATCCTAATTACAGATACTTTATTTTAAACTGAAATCGGTCACTTACACAAATATTGGCCCTTTACCACTATAAGTAATTTATATTAGATACATTAAAAAGATACTGTAAAATAAAATATTTTATTCATACATTTTATATGTAGCTATTAAAACTGTTTCTTACAGATACTTAATAACTAACTAAAGCTGTAAAATAAATCAGTCTCATTGGTGTGAAATCGGTCACACGTACGTGTATTGGCCTTTTAGCGCTTTAAATAATTTATATTAAATATGTTAATATGACACTGTAAACTAAAATAATAATTTATTATATAATTTAGTCTTATAGGTTTTTATAAAGCTATTAAAAATCCATTTCTCAGATACTTATTGGTCTGACTCAAAGGCTCGTGCTCACCAAGGCGACAAGATGCAAGTTTACCAAAATTTTGACCTCACCGCGGTCGCTGAAACCGGTTTAGTGCTCGCCGCGTGGAGTAGCCCAACTTTCAACTCCAGCGGCGTTTTTCACTATGCGTAATGCTATTTCTGGTCGCTTGCCTCTTGCATCTTCACGTCTCTCGCCTCGGTGGGAACGAGCCTTAAAGCTGTAGAATGAATCGGTCACATTGGTATTCATTCCAATTCATTTTATGTGATCGTCTTGTATATGTTTATAATTATCTATGAAAAATCCATAACTTCACGGATACTTAATAACTAATTAAAGCTGTAGAATGAATCGCCCACGTTGGTAAGAAATTGGTCACATATACATGCATTGGCCCTGACCACTATAAATAATTTATATTAAATGCATTATTAAGACGCTGTGAGTCAACGGCCAAGGGCCATGTTGAATATGCCGGTTCTCGTTAGATCACCGAAGTCAAGCATCATTGGGCACGGTCAGTAAATTTGGTGGGGTGACCACCTGGGAACACCGCGTGCCGTTGGCAAATTTGGGACCTGAATGGCCGAGTGTCCAGCGCCCTGGGCGCTCGGTGCACAGGTTTCGGGTTCGAACCCGGCGGTGCCATGGATGTTTGTAGGCCCGGAATCCACTTTGCCGTAGGTCCCGGTCTTCTATGACT
>BPLQ01004948.1:0-29229 GCA_021605075.1 Caerostris darwini | reverse complement strand
CTTTCTCATTTTTTGAAAAGTTTGTTAAACTCATTTTCTACTCATTTTGTTAAAGTAAACAAAACTCTCTCTATCAAAAATATTATGGCTGGTATTCCACAAGGTAGTAAACTTTCACCTCTTCTTTTCTCTGTATTTATTGCTGATATCCCAACTAATCCTAAACTCTTAACTGCTATCTACTCTGATGACATTGCGATCCTTTGCAAAAATAAAAACACTTAATTAACACACTTAAACAAAATTCTTAGCTATCACCCTCACTAATCACCTTAAAACTCTCAATAACTGGTTCATTAAATGGAAAATTTCTTTAAATGTAGATAAGACTGAAGTTGTTTTTGATTCTCTATTGGAAATAAACGTAAAAAACCCGTGATTAAGATCAATAATACTGTTATCCCTTGGAATAGTCAAACTAAATATTTAGGAGTTATACTGGATCAGCATTTAACTTGGAAACAACATATTCTGCACACCAAAACTAAATTTCGTATTGCCTTCAGAAAACTCTACCCACTTATAAATAGAAATTCTACCATGACCAGAGATAACAAAATTCTTCTTTATACGGCTATGCTTCTCCCAATTCTCACATACGCTTGCTCGGTGTGGTCATATGCAGCTAAATCTAATTTAAAAACACTTGAAAGTTTACAAGATATCACTATCCGCCAAATTACTTCTGCTAAATGGTTTATGCGCAATTCTGATATCTATAAAGCTATTAACATCCCTTCCTTAAAAGATTTTCTTAAATACATCTCTGCTAAATTTTTTGACACGCTTGTTAATCATGAAAATACCGCAATCCAGGAGATTGATTCTTACGTTCCCAATAATAATTTAAGACGTCCGAGCAGAATTTTAGTTTCATTTCTATTTTTATTTTTATTTGTTTATGATTGTCAGATAAAAAAAATTTTCAAATATTTTTAAATATATTCTGGGCAATTTTCATTGTTTCAACTGTATTTACACTATCGAAGATGGAGCCCCAAGAGACTAAATAGCTCCAAAAGGAATCAACCAAAAAGTATTCTATTATGCTTATGCCATGACCCTCTTGACCGTTTTAAAACCCATATGCGTCTTGACCTGCGAGATGGAAAGATCCAGCGTCCATTGGTGGAAAACGTATGCCTTAAACGACAAGACGTATACAGAATTCCAGGTATTGAATATACTATAATGTTCAACTTTCATTTTTTTTTTGAAAGTGAAATAGAATCTCAAATTATAATGACTCTCATATTAAATGGAGCGTGCCTGACGGCCGAGTGGCTAACGTTCTGGCGCTCGGTACCACAGGTATCGGGTTCGAATCCCGGCGGTGCCATGGGTGTTTGTAGTGGTTCGGAATCCACTTTTAACCGTAGGTCCTGGCCCTAATAGGATCGTAGGGCGCTGCGGGGCATTGTTATTTTGTGGGCCGTGGCTTAACTTCCAAGTTACACGCTACCCCTGGGTAATGCAAAGTGAGTAACGTCTGTGCAGCGCTTGCCTTAAGGCATCCAAGACCAAGCTGTCTAAGTGTTTGCCAGCTGCATTAGAACAAATATGTATATATATATATATTAAATGGAGGGGGCCTGCCGGTTGAGTGGCTACCATTCTGGCGCTCGGTACCACAGGTATCAGGTTCGAATCCCGGCGGTGCCATTGGTGTTTGTAGTGGTTCGGAATGCACTTTTAACCGTAGGTCCCGGTCTAACACGATCGTAGAGCGTTATGGAGAGGGACATATTAAAATAAGAAAAACTAACTGTTCATATATATATATATAGTGATTAGGGATTATAGTCCTTGTTGCTTCACATCCCCATATACCACTTCATTCATCGTCAATGTCTACAACTTGATGATGATATCGTGTGCATAGGAATCAATCACACGTATCGTGTAAGAAAAATTATCATTGCTTTGGCAGAAGTTAGACTTCTTGTTGCATAACAATTTGAGATGAATATCCACAGAAATGCATCTGGATTTCTACCCACCAAATCCCTACTCTAGGTCAATGGGAAAAAAAAAGACTCCTTGATATAGATTTACTGTTATAAACACAGAAGATGATTACTATACTATAAACACAGAAGAAAATGGTTTGGTTTGTCGCTCTACGGCCATCTTTTGCGCACGTTAGGCTAAGCAGACCGGGACCTACAGTTTAACGTGGATTCCGAACCACTACAAACACCCATGGCCCTGCCGGGACTCGAATCCGAAACCTGTGGTATCGAGCGTCAGAGAGCTGACCATTCAGGCCCCAAGGAGAAAACGATCAAAGCAGTGACACTAGCCTCAGGTGTATTTAGGAAGAGTGTAATAAAAGCAGTCAAACCTCTTTATGTGACGGTGATAGAGACCGTATAAATGAAATCCCATAAAAAAATAACTTGGAAATTGTATAGAATATATTGTTTGCAACACATTACATTTTTTATGCATAAATAAAGACGTCATAAAAAATATATGAATCAAAACTGCACGATCTAACACTACCTTGTATCTAACATTCGTTATAATGGGATGATATAATGTCAGGTGGGCCATCTGTTAGATTTTTTTTTATATTGCATGCTATTTCGACAGCCATCTGTTTTCTTTTTAAATTACATTTAATTAATTTTTATTCATAATATGCATTTGACGGAATTTTTTTATATACCACACAAAAAAAAAAAAAAAAAAAAAAAAAAAAAACCTGTATAAAAACCAGGTTTGATTGTAAGCATATAGAAGATAAGAAATTTTAGTATAACTATTACATGTTTAATTTTTGGCGCAATACAGTGTAACATTTTTTTCAGGTAAATACACAAAGTTATAACAGATCAGTGGTCATATCCGCTAACATGGAGGTAATGTTAAGCGTAAGTGACGAGTGTAAGAATATTGTGGGCAAACATAGAATTTAGGATTAATTCATTAATGTCACTACACCAGGTTTTCACTTCTAATTAAGGCAATTTTTAATATTTTTAAATTAAATATTTATATTGTCCTTAGTTACCTTAATTTTTTATATATGTATAATGTGAATTACATTTATAAATTTAATTAAATCACAATTAGTTCTGACATGTCTATTTTTAGTGATTTTCATAACTTCTTTATAAATAAATTTTGTTTCTCGAGAATTTAATCGTTAATTCGTATACCACTTGTTAAACGAATTTTGAAACAAATTCGTCATCACTCAAGATGTTCCATAGAGTTCTGCTTCATTACATTCAGCTATTCCCCAGAAAGAATGTAGTGGACTGATGGCCAATTGACTAGTACTTTGGCCTTTCGTACCACAGGCTTCAGATTCGAATCCTGGCGGTGGCATGCATGTTTGTCAGTGGTTCATGTTTGTATGTCCCGGTCTGGTGTGCAATGACCGTTGTTGTTTGTTGTTTTCTCTTATCCCACTTGGCTGGTCAAGCCCACGAGCCCCTACGTACTCATGGTTGAAGGGGAAGGAAGCAGCTTCTGTTGTGATGGAGCACCCGTAGGTAGGAGTCTGACTTTGGCTCCGTGACGCTCGTACAGTCATAGGAGACCGGGACCTACGGCTTAAAGTGGATTCCGAACCACTACAAACATCCATGGGACCGCCGGGATTCGGACCCGAAACCCTGTGGCACCGAGCGCCAGACACTCGGCCATTCAGGTCTCAAATTTGTGAATGCCAACCGGTGTTCCCAGGTGGTCACCCACCCAAATACTGACCGCGCACAATGATGCTTGACTTCGGCGATCTTACGAGAACCGGTATATTCAGCATGGTATGACCGTAGAGGGACAAGCAATACGAAACCTTAAAAGAATGCAAGAATAACACCTTCCAGAGGAATATTCTGGGGGAGCCGAGCATTTTCCTGTCTTATTGTAGAATAACATATCAACCAAACTGCCAATACGTTACATTGTTACAATTAATAACGGATCTAATTTTTTTTCTTAAGTAGTGAAAATAACATGGGTAACCAGATGCAATCAGATTTTTTTACTTTGTAAACAGTTCATTCACTCAATTACTACGATACTAAAGTTTTTCCCGATCCTTACAATAAGTTACAAACGCGGAAAAAAATGTGGAATTTTAAAATCGACCAAATTATACCAATAAGGAGACAAAAAACTCCTGTACCAAAATTTTCTGCTCTATTTATGTTAGCTCAAAATTCAATACATATTAATGGCCAAATGTTTTCAATACGATAGTCTGACGTCATTTTTTTTTTATATTCAGTACACATGAGATAAGCTCCATTTTAATGGAAGTTACGTAATTTTTTATTTATATTAATACGATTGCTATGTTTTGGTGCCCCCAAATTTGCAGAACAAACACCTCTGTCCAAAACGTTCGAAGAATTTAAACATCAGCTTGCTTCTTTGGAGTTACGTACTTTAAACCTGCATGAAAAAAACAATTGAGCAACTTACAAGAAAAAGTAGCTTTTTAATTAGCTTGCCAGTGAAACTAAACACACTTTATTTTCAGATTTTGTAACATTTCAATATTTAGTTACAATATTTTTAATATTTAACTCCTACTAGCAATTGAACATTGACGAAAAGTAGTAATACGGATATTAAATAAAATTGCCACTTTGTAGTAATTTTATTTAACATCATTAAAATTACCATTATTATTAAACCATGTATTAAATAAAGGATTACGAAACAGTATTGAAATGAAATATCTGAAAAAATTCCGATTTAATTCCGATTCCGATTTATTGATAATGAAACCTTGCTTAAATAAGCTTGAAGCACAGCAATGATTAATACCAAGGAAAAGTTTGTCGAAATTAATACTGCACCGATAGTATTTAGTACTATTTAAAAAGGATAATTTTTAATAATACATTAAGAAATAAGTAACACTTTGAATTGGGAAAAATACAAATAATTGAAATATCAAAAGTCTTTATTTCAGATTTTTAAATAAATTTTTTTTTCATTTAAAAATAAATGCTAAAATCTACAGAAACAAATTTTCAAAAAGTTAATCATTTAGAGAGATATGTCCATATATATAAATCAACTAAAATTCATTTTACATAACGAAGGAGTCGGTTATATTGTTTAAAAAACTTGTCATTCACAAAATCACTTCAAGTATCTTCGTAAATATTCAAACCTCATTATTAACTCTTCTAACTGTTCACCCACCGATGCCGTCAAATCAGTTATTGATTCTTTAACTGCAGGTTTATTTTTGAATTCACGAAGACATTTACCGAAATTTGATTCGATACAATTAAATTTAACTTCACATACCGGATTTTTTACGGATTCGAGCGGATCGGAAGATTGGCAGTTCTCGAAAACAAAGTCTTTATTTTCTTCCAATCTTGAGCTGGATATACTAAAGCCGGTTAGAATTGATTTATAGAAGGCAAGACGTCCTTTTTTTCTCAAAGAGTTTTGGATGATGATTGGTTTATCTTTTTCCAGATTTTGTTTAGCGCGAAGAAAGTCTTCGTTCGCAGTACGCGGCAATACCAGTTTTAACAAGTACATAGTTCGCATATGGTTGTTTATCTCTTTACTGCTTATCTCATTTGGATCGTAAGGAAGATCTTTAAGTGAGGACATGTCCTTAAAAATTTCTTCCATCCTGTCAGCATCTTCGAAGCCTTCCAGAGTTTTCTCTAAACTATCAAATTCCTTCAAGCACTTGATGTACTTTTGTTTAGAAATATATTCTCCAAATCGTCTCCACCCACCACATCTGTAAAAGGGTTTCTTAAGAACGACGTTGAAGTAAGTCGTGTATATTAGTGGAGTATGTTGCGCGAATAACTTGTGCACTTCGCAATTGAATAATACAACAAGAGTAGTTATGACACTGAATACGTCCAAAACGCATTCAAAGATATTTGGAGTATTTTTATGAACCACATCACAAGCATACAAAACACATCTTGCGTACTCACTGGGCGAATCCTGCATGCAAGTTTTGAATTTCATAAAGTAATCTTCCCATTTTTCAAAACAGTAGGTGCATTTTGTCCAAATCGCTTTAAGCAAAAGCGTAACCATTTCTTCAGTCATGTCTCCCGAAAAAGTAACATAAGTTTCATCAGCAGGAGGAGCTCTTAAATCAAAAATGTCATGTAAAAGTGGAATGAATTTAACAACAAAAACTTTCATTTCATGATCAATTTCCATCTTGAATAATAAAATCACGCTTATGTTGATACTAAATTTATTGCAACAAACTTGTTATTATTTTAGGCAAGATGGAACATTGAGATTTATTATAAATAGTAGCAGTAGAAGTGGTAGTGGTAGTAGTTTATTAGAGATCCTTGGTAGAGAAGCGACCTCTATCTATTCTTTGCACATGAAGGTGAGTTTGCTTTGATGATGATGAGGATTTGGGCTTTGGTGAAGCCACGATAAGCCACGGACGCGGAGTAACAATGGGCCCGCAACTCTCTACGGTCCTATTAGACCGGTACCTACGGTTTAAAGTGGATTCCGAACCACTACAAACATCCATAGCACCACCGGGACTCGAACCTGAAACCTGTGGTACCGAGCGCCAGAGCGCTAGCCACTCGGCCATTCAGGCCCCATTTTCGAGAAACTCTATTGAGCAAAATATCTTAATGAATAAGGCAAAAGCGCAACAGATCTATGTCGCTTGTTACGAAGGAGGTTGATAGGATAGTTGAAGGAGGGTCAGTAACTACTGGGGTGCAAAACAAGAATTCAGGCGATTCTTATATAAGACGATAGAGGATAGAATGCCAAGTCACGGAGCAGCAATCTATGCCCTCTTTCCAACACCTAGAATCGAAAGAAGATCGTATTCCATTGTTCATAATTTGAAGCATCTGTTTCTTCTGACTAATTCTTACACTTCTTTGTTGGCTGTTACTCCTCTTCTAATGATGATTTGAGTTTTGGTGAAGCTGCGCAACAGCCGTTGGCTTCCATCTTGGATTGTCCACTGGAAAGACGAAAGAGCATCGCCGGGGAAAGAAAGCGGTAAAGACTAAAAAGGAATCTTGCACAAATACTAGAAAAAAAAATTTAATAGAGTGAGGTGTTTTTTTTTTTTTTTTTTTTTTTAATTTTATTATTATTATTTTAATAATAAGTGATGAAAGCAATTAAAATACATGGGAGAGAATTAAAATAAAATGAACGAGTAACTGAAAAAGCACAATAAGGAAGTTACATGCACTGGGTAGAGAGTTTGGAAAAGAAATAATAACAGAAATGATTAATTCGTTGGCTGGGTGAGAAAGAATCGCTAGATAGTGTTGGGAACTTAACAGAATGAACGACAATAAACAACCTGAAGCGCGGTCCAAGAGCTAACTGGGAAAAAGTGAAAGCAAATCGAAGTCAGCGCTAGTCGGAACGGTGGCGCGGGGAAAATATACAATTCAAGTAGAATCAATTAGGAGAGAGGTGTGTGGGCGTTTCGCGTTCTTTGGATTAGTGATATCATAGGTGGGAAGTCTTTGGAGAAGCTCATTATCAATGTTTGGGATATTAGAGAAAAAGTTATGTGCAAGTTTATAAATAAATTAATTTGCTTTGACTTAATACCCCTGGATTTATCAAAAAAATGATTTAAGAGTTATAGTTATATATACTAATATATATCTGAAATGCCAACTGGTTCATGAGAAACGATGATATTCAAAGATAAATTTCCCTGCTACCTCACAAAAAGTATTGGAAAATGCTATCAGATATATCATTCAATAATATTGACAACCACCAACACCTGGCCATTCAGAGATCGATCAATATGAACAGCACTATAATTTTAAAAGACCTAGTAATATTCTGCTCAAATATCCTACCTAAATTAGGGCCTGAATGGCCGAGTGGCTAGCGTTCTGGTGCTTGATACCACAGGTTTCGGGTTCGAGTCTCGGCGTTGCCATGGATGTTTGTAGTGGTTCGGAATCCACTTTAAATTGTAGGTCCCGGTCTGTTTAGCCTAAAGTGTGTAAAAGCTGACGTTAGAGCGACAAACCAAACCAAACCTACCTAAATTACGATGGCCAATTGGCTAGCGCTCTGGCCGTTGGTACCACAGGCTTCAGGTTCGAATCCTGGCTTTAGCATGGATGCTTGTTAGTGGTTCGGAATATCCGTTAAACTGTAAGTCGTTGTCTAATTAGCTCAAAGTGTGCAAAAAATGACCGTAGAGCGACAAACCAAACCAAAGCTATCTAAATTCAATTTTTGAATTTTTACACTTTTTTATCCTCACAGACTCCCTTTAACTTGAGCATTGCCAATATTTTCATTCTTTTATGTTTGCCACCACCGGAGATGAGGCCCCGAAGTGAACTCCAATTATCTTCAACAACAACATCAACATCATCATCATATATCTGGATTTGATCAGAAATTGAGCAAATCAAGAAAATGAACATTCTATAATTCAAGACTGGGCCTGAATGGCTGCGCTCGGTGCCACAGGTTTCGGGTTCGAGTCCCGACAGTGCTATGGATGCTTGTAGTGGTTCGGAATCCACTTTAAACCGTAGGTCCCGGTCTAATAGGATCGTAGAGCGTTGCGGGGCATTGTTACTCCGCGTCCGTGGCTTATCTGCAAGTTACACACGCCCCCTGGGTAATGCAAAGTGAATAACGTCTGTGCAGCGCTTGCCTTAAGGCATCCAAGACAGCTGTCTAAGTGTTTGCCAGCTACATTAAAAAAAAATAATTCAAGACTTAGTGGGATACTAGTTGATAATTTAGGAAACGGATATCGACTAATTAATGAGGAATAGAAAAAACTTCACGAAGTCTTTTACGATTTTTAAAAAAAGACTAAATCGTAATTAATAAGATTATTTTAAAACAGGATTATTAATACTAGGGATAGACTTATGAAAATTACTGGTAATTTGCGGATATATCAATTTTTTTTTCTGACTGGATATTTAATTGGGGCCTGATGGGCGAGTGATTAGCTCTGTACCACACGTTTCGCGTTCGAGTGCTGGCGGTGCCGTGGATATTTCTAATGATTCGGAATCCACTTTAAACAGTAGGTGCCGGTATAATATGACTGTATAGCGTAGGCCGGACAAGCCAATCCAGTAAGAAGATAACACCTCTCTTGTCTCGAAATCAGCCAGTAAACAGACGGCCTTCGCCCACCATGGAACTGCAGCGCCAATGTAGAAGAAGGATGTTTAGTTCCCACAAGAGGTAAAACCAACTTTCTGTTTCTTTTATTCTGCTCCAAAACAGTATCTATTACAGTAGACCCTTGGCTTCGATACCAGATTGCAACTGGAATCTTTGCAGCTTATTATTAATTACTCATATCTTGGTGTGAAACAAAATACGTGGTTAAAATTCCTTCAAGCGACAACGTCATACTTCTCTATACGTTATACAAGCAGTTAAGGATTTCTTGGAATCTATAATATACGTAAGTTCAAAAAAATATTTGATTTAAAACAAAATTTCTTGAAGCGTATAATGGCAGAAGATCAAGAAATGAACTTTCTGGTTTACCAGTTAATACCTAACGTCATGATATCAACCACTTCGACTGAAACGGAGCAGAATCTTCGCATAGAATCTTTTGGAAACGTTACAAAAGAAATTATAGAGCATCTAACTCAGGCAGTTTTAATGAAAATTTTTACAAATGCTGGTACATGGCGCAGATATGTCAGAGAAAACAGGGATGACTTTTTTAGTACAGAAGACAGATTCCTGAGTCGCGTGTTATATGCTGTTCATATAGTTAATTCTCGCATGCGAGGTATTTACGAACGTTTTATTGAAGTAATTGCAACTGTACTTTCAATTGCCTATTATACGTACGAGACTAATATCAAGATACTCGAATATTCTCCACAAATCCTCACGGTGTTTTTGACTCGGTGTTAAAAAAATTATTCTACAAGCGAGGCGGTTGGAAACAACTTGCCAAATATATCAAGACCCAAGAATACCTCCACTGTTTTGAGCAAATTGATAACTTGGCACTTCAACCGGACGATGTCACGTTGAAGATCGCGCTTGAAGGGGCCAAGATAGTCGAATCATATAAGCAAAATATTCCTCACCAGCCAATAGTTGTCACCCCAGGAGAAGTGCACAACCACGCCTTAACCGCCAAATTGGTGAAAAAGGTGAGGAAAGCTCATGAAAAAAGTCCACCACTTCGTCGGTGCATTTTTCCTCGCAAAGGATCTGATTATATGTGGTGTAATAGCATTACAAATTCGATTGGCAGGAAAGCATTTGTACGTTTTACGAAGGAGTTGGAAATGGAAATTGTGGCAGAAAATTACATGAGATGCAGACCTTTAGGTTCAACTGAAAACCAACAAGATTTCGACTGTGGAATACGTGAAGATTCGGGCATTTACGTCTACCAGAAAAATGTCTGTTGAATGCGCACTCGGATAATGATATCGAAGTGTCTTTATTGGATATAATAAATGACATTGGATGTATATTTTCAACTGTAAAATCTATATTAGATTTTGTTGTGATTGAAAGGTAAATTCATGTTTTAAACTTTTTATGTATGCTTGTTGAAAATAAATTTTTCGTCCACTTGCCTTATAGATTTTGCTTACGTAAATTGCGTATTTATAGGTTTTTGCATACCGTAAGTTTGTTACCGTAGGACGTCCGTTAGCATTTTTTCTCCCTCCAGCGCGTGCTCAGTTTCCTATGAGCATGCGCGCTAGGAAAAATGCTAACGGACGTCCTGGTAACAAACTTACGGTATGCAAAAACTCCCTATTGTGTAGACTATGTGTATTATAATTTGTGTGCATGTATTGTATGTGTGTACTTCTCTGTGTGTATTATGAGAGATTAGTTCTATGAATTAATTGGAATCTTCTGAACTAAGGAATGTTTTTTGTATTACTAAAACTAATATGAAAGACAAAAATTGAAGCAGAAATAATCGTTCGGGCTCCATTGTAGTATTTGTGTGGCATACTACAAGCATTTCATTGTAAAATTCTCAACCTTGAGTTGAACATGAAAATCTGAAAAAAAAATATTAATTAATAAAAAGTCTAAATCACTTATTTATTAATCAGTAGAGTTATAGAAGGAGAGACTGATTACCAGGATTTGCTAATTTTTACACTGTACTATCGAAGTATTGTAAAACATCAAAACTCAGATTTTTGATTTTGATTTTTTTTTTCTGATCTTTAAATGGAGGAATTGAAGTTGTAACTGGAGGAAAAGAGTTTTTTATTGCTTGACTTAGTAAGGAGAGAGATATTGCTATAGTTTCGGTATGCTGTTTAAGAGATTCTTGAAAAATGGAGGCATGTGTCTAACAGATCTGTCAAAGTGGCCTGTTTTCATGGCCACTAAATTGTAATAAATAATTTAATAATTTTGCTATGTAAGTTGATGATAAAGTAGTGCTGGTTTTTAATTTAGATGAGATTGAGTCTTTCTTCGGAGTGCGATAATGTCTCCGAGCTTTAATAAAAGAAACTCGGTTGAGAGCTTCTAAATATCAGAAATTTTCCTTCTGTTTTACTTTTAAGACACTTGACGCCACTGGCTTTATGTGCTTCATTGCAATTGATGCATTTAGGAATCTGAACTGAGTACACGTTTGTAGGATGTCGGGCACTGCAGAATTCACGAGCAATCGAACTTTTACAATTCGTGGTTGGATGAGTATATGAATAACAATTGTGGCACTGGCGGGACTTATCATAAAACAGAGAAATGTTTTGTTGTGTTAGGTACAATCTTGGCAGAATAATATTAAAGCTAATATAGTAACTAAAACTAGTGTGTAAAGAGTAGGTATTCCTCTTTTTCCTACAAATCGTTTAAATTTTTTAGAGAAATTTTCTTCCAATTCCGATGCAAGTTCTTCAAGGGATATTTGTATTAATGTTATGAACAGAAATCGGGTAAGATCTTTTTGGTTAAAGAAATGCTTTGATTGGTACTCTCATAATGGATTTTATGTTTGCCAATTCTCTGGTGGTATCAAATTGAGCATTGGATAGTATTGACTTGTCTTGTAAAGTGATACGTTTGTAGTGAATATATTTCAAAGTAGTTATTTTGATACGTTTTTCTTTATAACTCTGAGATGTGCGTTTGGTATCGCGGTATTTGGAATCTCAAATACAATGAGAAAGGAAAGAACGCCATGCTCATACGCAATTTGTAAATTTGAAAGGATGTCTCGGTGAGATATAAAAGTAAGATAGACGTCGGAGGTGTATTCCTTGAGGTTAGGATTACTATTGCCGTCTGCCGTGTCAAACTCTAAGCTCGTCCACTCAAAAAAGTTGGATCTTCTAGACTTGCATGAATTTGCTAACGAAAGCTTAGATAAGAAAAATAGAAAATAAGTACAAATGCAGGTGAACTTACCTGAATTGAAAATTAAAGAAATCTAGGCATCCAGAATGGATGGCGATCCTTATTGAATGTAAGTAAAAAGGATAAATGAGGTTTTTATTCTTCAGATATATTAGTTTCTGCAAATGAGAGGGTACAATATACGAGTGGTAATATTACATTTTTCCCAGATGTTTTCGATGTGAGGCAAGTTAATATACGATCAAGAATTACATTAAGATATTTAGATTACTCAGAACAATTAATAGGATTATTATGTATAATAATTAATGGAGGGGAAAAACATCTTTTTGGGTGAATAGAATTGTTTCAGTTTTCTCAACATTAAGTTGAATTTTCCATTTTGTGAGCTCTTTTTCTAATTCCAAAGTTTTGTTTTGAACATTTTTTCTGTTAAAATTTCGATTACTACACTCTTTACTAATGGCAACTTTTGCTAATGATTTTCTATATTGAAACCCCCCTTCCAATTAATTCTGATAATGACATAATCAGAAATTTTTGTGCAGAAACCTTAGATTTCCCTTTTGAGCTTAGCAGAGGCGATTTGTGGATGATCTATGTTGTCCTGCATTATTAGAAAAACTGCACTTTGAACATTTCGCCAGCAATTTTAATTATATTCTTTTAAAAAGGTGATCGAAATTCTTGAGCATTTCGTAAGGTTTTTATAGGTTTGAACATAATAGGCGGTAATTTTATTTTTTTATATCAATAAGTTGTATGTATAAGTCACTGCGTCTCTTCCTTACCACCACTCAATTTATCAAAAGAATTATTGGTAGACAGTGCATTATCAGAATTTCTAGAATAGAGAATCTTAGCCGTCAGTTTTACTGGGCATTTTAAACCCATCATTTTCAAAGTTTCAAAAGAACGGGCCATTATCTTGATATTTATAATATAATTAGTCTTGAGGATATTTCAATTTTGGGGCCGTAATTCAAGATGACATATTTCCCTGGACAGCAATAACATTCCCTTAATAGTGCGTAATTTGGAGATGGTCTTTCCCAGGGGCGGTCCATAATTAATTAATAAAGGGACATTAACTTTCATGCAGTATATTCAGCTCTAGTAAGTTCATATTGATCTTGATTATCCTATGACATCTCTGATCATTGGTAAGATGACCCAATTTGTTAGGACAGCTGACGAGGGTACTTCATCAATGACCTGAGAAGGTCGGTTCCCTTCATTATCAGTTTCCATAAACAATATCTCAACAGTTGAAGCAAATGAAAAGTTTGAATCCAATAATACCAGAACGTATCCAACATGCCGAACGTCGATCTATCAAATCAAACTCCAATCGAAAAACAACTTATTCGCAACGCCCATGGCTTTGTCATCTATACTGCCCTCGAGAATGTCCACCATTTATTGTAAATATCATACAAGTGGGATTGGTCTTGTCTAACTTGATCTTGTAGGCTTGGTCTAGATGTCTAGTGGGATAAGAAACATCATACTCGTTTAGTGTCTTCTAGTTCCTCCAAAGGCATACATAACATAAATGCTAGACTGGCCTATGATATGCGTTGTATAGACAAATGTTGCAATGCAGGTAACTTGTTATATACTGAAATGTATTTACCACCTAAGCAATTTTTCTATAGTTTCAATACTGAAAATAGTTCAATACTGAAATAGATGAAATTAAATAAATGGCGAGTGAAACATAACAGCACCTTTAATGGCAGCTAGTCAATAGCACTCCATTCAATAACGTTGCTTCTGTAAATTTCTTTAGAACCAGTAAAATGTTGGATTTTGGAAGTTTAAAAAGATTGTTTTGTATGCCAAAATAAGACCAATGACCCTCTTAGCCCCTGTTAGTGGCCCTCATCATGGCAAGGGGATGTTCCTGGGAGGAATGGGTGAAATACTGGGAGTTTTTTAACTCCTGGTAGTGTAACCCTAAGCGTGAAGGCCACTCCATTATTCCCAGCTAACACTCACAAAAGATAACACTAGGCAAAGCCAGACTCCAACCTTCGTAGTGCCTCGTCAAAACTGAAGCTGCTTCTTACCCATAGCCATGGACCACATGGTCTCATGGATGTCTAGGTAACTAGACCAGGGAGACATGAAACAATAACAGACCAATGAAGATCCTAGACCCGAAAACATTGGAGTTACAGTTGGGAAATGGAAGTAAATTGCATTAAAAAAATTTCAACGCTGAAAATTAAGCCGTAATAATGAGTATACACGATTTCTTGAAGACGAGGACTATAATCTTAATTGTTTTAGAATCTAAAATATATAATCTATTCACTATATGGAAAAAAAAAAAGAAAAAAAAAATAGTGCGTAATATATTAAGAGCCCTTTGAAATAATATGAAGAAGAAAATAATTAAATGGTAAAAGCATCAGTGGCCGAGGGAGGTTAACCGATAATGAAATTTTGCAGTTGCAGCTTTATTATGGACTAGTTATTTGTAGAAATTTAAATGCCTTTCTTTCTGGCACGGGAAGCAGTTTGATCACTTTTCGCAAGCATTTCTTAATTTCAAATCCACAACGCCTTCTGGTTCAGAGAAGTAATTCCATTGGAACATATTTTCCGTAAATTTGTTCATTTTTTGCTATAAAATCAGTTTAAGTTGTAAAAATTAGAAAAACTATATTTATGGCAAAGCTCAAAATACAAATGAAAGTTTCAAACATTGCATACGGAAGAGCCTACCAAAAACAGCATTCTTATGCATATCATTTATTAGTAACGGAGAAGATGGATGCAACAATATGTTTCAATGATGGAGCTCAAAGTCACATAAATTTGTCAATAGTAATGAAAGTAAAAATAGTATGGATTTTATATTTTAAAAAATGACGTCGATTGATCGATAACAAAATTTGAGAAGTAGAAATTTCTATTCAAAAAGCTTTTAAAGAAGCTAGGATTAAAATCTAACAAAATATGAAGATTTAAAAAAAAATCAAATCAGATTATGGGCCAGTGTCATTTGAAATTTGCATTAAATTCTCTACATTTAAAGAAAGTTTTTTTTGTTTATTTAATTTATTGTATTGTAAATGGTGATTACAGATTATATTTTAATGCAGGAATTTGTAAATAAACAAACATTCAAATTAAAAGTTTAGCTTTGATGAATTATGTCTTAAAAACACTGGAGATCAATAAAGTTAGCTTATATATTATGCATATTTAATTATTAATGAATTATAAAAGGTAGTCAGTGGATGTATTTGACGAAGGCTTCTAAAAATAGAAAAATTAAAAAAAAGAAAGTAAATGGTTTACAACTATATAGCATAAGAAATTATGAGTTTTTAATTTTTAATAAAACAAAAAATCTTGAGTATACAAAAAAAAAAAAAAAAAAAAATCTGAGAAAAATCAGAATACACTATTTACTCTGTGGTACACTTCGTCAACTTTAAAAATTGCTTATTTTTGTTGGTAAAAATTAGTGAAGTTGTTAAAACTTTAATAATCTTTATGGAGAGGAATTTGTAAATAATGTCTTTCACCTTGTAAAGTTGTTTATTTAGAATCTGTACATATTCACACTCGTACTTCAAGAATTTCATTTACAGAAAAAGTATCTCAATTTCAGTATACATTATATAATCCAAAACAGGAGCGACGAATTTAAACTGTTGTCATACAAATATTTATACGTGCAAATATGATATTGTTTACATTGATTACAATACATCTTCTAATTAACAGCAATAGAAAGGATATTTGTTAGGTATTTGTAAATCGTAAGTAGCATCGAAGTTTAGCTAAAAGTAGTTCGTTTTTATCATGGAAGGCGTATCAGTCCCTACATACATGTCTAAAATTTCGAAGAGGTAAAAGAAATTTCTTCGAGACGCAATAAATGATTTATGTACGCAAAATCTAGAAAGCAAAGGAAGGAAAATTTATTTTCAGCAAGCATACATAAAAGTTTTAAAACATGAATTTACCTTTAGATCATAAGAGAATCTAATAAAGTTTTGACACTTGAAAATCTATATCCAATGTCATCTACTACATCCAATATACACCTTTCGATGTCATTGTCCGAGTCCTTATTCAAGAGACATTTTTCTGGTAGACGTAAATGCTCCGAATCTTCGCGTATTACACAATCGAAATCTTGTTGGTTTTCAGTTGAACCTAAAGGTTTGCCTCTTATGTAATTTCCTGGCACAAATTTCATTTCCAAATCTTCTGTAAAAAGTACTAATGCTTCTTTACCAGTCGAGTTTGCTATATTAGAAATCCAAATATAATCATATTCTTTGTTAGGAAAAATGCACTTTGGAAGTGACGGATCTTTTTCATGAGCTTCCATCACTTTTTTCACCAATTCGGCGGTTAAGGCATGGTTTTGTACTTCTTCTGAGGTGACAACTACTGGTTCGTAAAGAAAATTCTGCTTAAATGATTCTAATATCCCTTCAAACGCGTTCTGCATGGTCCTGTTGTCCGGTTGAGGTGCTAAGTTATCAATTTGCTCAAAACAATTCATGTAGTTTTGGGACTTGATATGCTTAACAAGATGTTTCCAACCGCCTCGCTTGTAGAATAATTTTTTTAACACCGAGTCAAAAAACGCAGTGAGGATTTGTGGAGAATATTCGAGTATCTGGATATTACTGTCGTACATCAAATGCGCAATTGCAAGTACAGTTGCAATTACTTCAATAAAACGTTCGTAAATACCTTGAGTGCGAGAATTGACTACATGAGCAGCATATAACACGCAACTCAGGTATCTCTCTTCTGTATTAAAAAAGTCATTACCCTTTTCTATGATAAAGTTCTTCCATGTTTCACCATTGAAATGCATTTTTATTACAACTGCATGAGTTAGATGTATTATAATTTCTCTTGTAATGTTTCCAAAGGATTCTATGTCAAGAGGCTGCTTTGTTTCAATTGATCCGGCTTCTATCATGACATTAGGTATTAACTGGTAAACCAGAAACTTCATTTCTTGATCTTCTGCCATAATAAGTTTCAAGAAATTTTGTTTTAAATCAAATATCTATTTTTTTTTAACTTGCGTATTTAGTCCAAGAAACATTACAGATTCTAAGAAATCCTTAACTACTTGCATAACATATAAAGAATTATGACGTTGACATTTGAAAGAATTTTAACTGCGTTATTTGGTTTTTTTTTGTTGCCACACAAAGGTTTGAGTAATTAATAACAAGCTGTAATAGATTCCAGTGGCAAGCCAGTATCAATGGCATGGGTCTAGAGCAGGTGTCTCCAAACTACGGCCCGCCAGTGTCATCAAACCGGCCAACGACGGCGAATATCTTATTGTTCGTTTTTTGTTTTTGTTTTGTTTAAATACATAATGACAACCTTGGTTTTATTTATTTGCTAGGTAAAGCTTAATGACAAGCATAATACACAGAAAATGTAACTTAAGCATAACAACTAACAAATAATTGATCCCACTAAAATCCCACTAACATTATAAACTAGTGAACATCCCGCGGTTACCCTTGGTAGTTATGTTGGGGTAAAGAGTATCGCATATGTATGTAGATCGATGTTTGGAATGTATATATCCTGAATCGAACATAAACCTGCTCTCTCAGAGTATGTACTTGGCGACTAGTCTAGAAATTATAGATAATAGCAGAAAAATTAAAATGGTTTTGGCCTTTGGTACTTACTGGAGTAAAGAATATGGCCCGAAGGCTGAAGAGTTTGGAGACCCCTGGTCTAGAGTAATGGATACTATGTTGATGCAGAATAAAAGAGATAGAAAATTGGTTTCACCTGTGGGAACTAAATATCCTTCTTCTTCACACAGCCTGATGGCTAATTTTCTAGCGCTCTGGCCTTTGGTAACACAGAATTCAGGCTAGAATCCTGGCGGCAGCATGGATGTTTATTAGTGGAACGGAATCCACGTTAAACCGTAGGTCCGGTCTATTGTGCCTAAAGTATACACAAAATGACCGTAGAGCGACAAACTAAACATATCTTCTTCTTTATTTGCCTAATAGTCCCATGGTAAGCCAAGGCTTCTCCTTAAACAGACATGAGAAGTGTTTTATTTTTACAGGTTAGGGCTTTCATTCTTACGCCCAACGCTTTACAGTCATATTAGATCCGAGGCCTGTATGGCCGAGTGTCTAGCGCTCTAGCGCTTGGGGGCACAGGTTTCAACCCAACCATACCCAATTACGATCTAGTTGCTCCAACCCATAACACTACAATCTGGCACCCAACTTTGGGGCTTGCTTGAATCGATAACACAACATCTATAAGTTCAAACGCGATCAAAGGTTTTTGAATATCTAGAAAAACAGTTTTTGCATATTAACTTTTCTGAATTCGTAGAAATTGATTAATAGTGGATAAATGTTTAAATTCGAATTTCTCAGGGTTTAGAATTTTATTTTCCGAAACGAACTTATTTAGTCTAAACAACTATGGATTCAGTTATTTTTGCTCAGACAAGAAAGAAACAAAATTGATATATAACCATTGGGATTTGAGAAATCATTGACAGATTTTAGAATAAGAATAATAGCCGTTTTGGGGAAGTAGGAAGGGTTTTTTTTAAAAATAATGATCGAGATTGAGAGGAAATTTTGCATCGTTTTATTAGTATCCCCGTGCTTTTGAGATAACAGTGCTCATATTAATGCAACAAATTCAGAGAATTTTCATATTGGGATTGAACTACCTTAATTATTTAAATAAAATTCCTCTATCGATTTTTGAAAATATTCTTCAATTTTATGGTGATAGATCTAATTTATAGTATTTGAAAATGTAAGCCACGATTTCAGTCTTGTGGGTTTAATTGGTTTGTCGCTCTACGGTCATTTTGTGCACACTTCAGGCAAATTGGACAGGAACCTATAGTTTAATGTGGATTCCGAACCACTTCAAATATCCATGCTACATTCAAGATTCTAACATGAAGCCTGTGGTACCAAAAGCCAGAGCTTTAGCCACTTGATCATCAACCAGACAGCACGTGTGTGTGAGAGGAGGGTTGGGTGCTAGATTTCTAAATAATAAATGAGGAGATGAGATGCAAAACCTGAAGATCACTTCCAATTGTGGTAGTGTCAAAATAGATGTAGTGCTCAAAACAGAGAATAAAAGGGGGACATTATTAAAGACTTCAATGGAACATTCTTTAAAAATAGAGACTTCATAGAAAGATAGCACACCATCAGTAATTCTCAATTGCTTCCATGAAAATCCTAAGTGGCCCAATCATAGAAGAGAACTGTTCTCTCCTCAGTTGTGATATAAAGCATCATAGATCTTGATTTTATTTACTCTGGCCGGCTTAGTTTGTCTCTTTATGGTCCTTTTTTGCACTCTTTAAGCTAATTAGAAAAATGATGACCTACAATTTAACGAGGATTCCGAACCACTCACAAATATCCATGCCACTGCCAGGATTCGAACCTGAAGCTTGAGACACCAAAGGCCAAAGCGCTAGCCATTTGGCCACTAGGTCGCCATCCGCTGTAGGAGTCATTACTGTAAGTAAAGAAAAGACTGAGCTATGTAAGTGTTAGATTTAAGGTCTTATTTATTCACGCTCTCAAGAACAATTCCAATAACGATCTTTTATTTGAAGAGATAAAAATTTATCGTGCCATTATTTTGAAAGACAATTCGGCCATTTTAATATTTTATTCCATTAAATATAATTTGTCATCCGGATTGTGGGAAATTTGCCATTGTTTTTTTAGCTTGATTTCTAATTTTGATAATTGCTTTTATGTTTGGGTGAATTCCTTCAGAATTTGATATTAACTTTAGAGGATTGATAATATGTCATTAGCAAGTTTTGTAATTTCAGAATTTTGTTCTTCTGTAGAAGTAATATTAGAAAGTGGGAAAATGGGTGTTAATAAGATTGTTACTGAAATGTTTTCAGTCAGTGCTGACAGAATATTATACTGTAAAAATCATCATAATCATTGGCGCGTTAACCGGATTCCCTTTCGTAGAAATTATGAAGAACCGGACTTTAGTTGCTACAGAACATTCATACAACATTCAATGACACATATCTTGCATTCAGTAACTTTAAAAATTAAAGGTAATTTAAGATTTATTTTTTAATTTTCAAAAATTAATGAAACCGACAATTCCCCCCTCCCAAGAAGCTTGACGTAGTGCAAGCCACGTAATAAGTGTTGTCATAATCGCCATCGAGTCACTTCGTTTCCAAAGGGGCCTAATGGCCGAGTGGCTAGCGCTCTGGCGCTCAGTACCATAGGTTTCGAGTTCGAATCCCGGCGGTGCCATGGATGTTTGTAGTGGTTCGGAATCCACTTTAAACTGTAGGTCCCGGTCTGTTTAATCTAACGTGTGCACAAGATGACCGTAGAGTGACAAAGCCAAACCAAACTTCGTTTCCAAGAATAGGGAATATAAAAGATGTTCACTAATGATTCGTATATGAATCCTGAACACGTTAGCACTGGGCTACAATTTTGGCATTTATTTCCTATTGGCTTTAGATTTCTGATTATTAGTGCGTTATATCCAGATTCGAAAGCTTACACGATACACCTGTAAGTCAGAATATGTTTCATATGCGGTAAAGGTGATGAGTGCGAATCTGTCATCCTTGGAAGTATTCGTTCAAAATCGTAGTAGCATATTATGTATTGTCTAGTGTAGAAAATCCCCAGTGCTGCATCCCGACTAATGTTGAATCTGTTACATATCTATATCTCTAGTATAGCAGGACCAAGTCAAAGTCCCAAACAATTGAAAAAAATACCTTACACCAGGAAAGCTCTTGATTGCATTGAAATTAAAAGTTTTTATTAACTTATTATTTTTAGGATGTTTTAAAACATTTTGATTGTACAACATTACTTTAGAAATAATTGCAATTAATTATCTGTACAGCACCATTTTAGAAACAGTTGCAATTAATTATCTAACATTACTTTAGAAGTAATTGCATTTATTTATTTTAGTATGAAAAATAATTGTTTATTATACATACATCACAAACATTACGCAAACATTGTGCCAATGGTGTACTTAACCGTGATACTTAATAATGAAGAGCATTTATAAAGAAATGAATGACTCTGAAGTTCCTATTTAAAATTGAAAAAAGAAAATAATATTATACATAGGTTGTATAGATATTTGGGTACTTAACGTATTAACGCCACCGCAGCAGAAGTTGCGCTAATGCGCCAATAAAGAGCTGCCAATGCGCCAAAATAGAGACTGTTTTGAATCTATGTTAAACTCTATATCGGCCTATTTTCCACCAAAATCCGATTGACTACTTTGTTTTTAAATAAAGTGTTTTGAATTTTGAAAGTGCTCTGATTTTAAATAAAGTGCTTTATATATTTTATGATTTGTCACAAAAATTTTAAGTGTAGATTGGCGCCACTTAAAAACCGCCAAATCTGTATCTGCGGTGGCGTTAATACGTAAGCACCGATATTTGTATAACAATTTAAACACGTATTACGCCAAAATCCTTCACTGGGATGCCATATAACAAAGTAAACAATGGCTGACGAAGTTTTGTGTCATCATAAAACGCTATTTCGCCAAAATTCATCGCCAAACAGTGATATTACGCCAACATTTGTAGCGAACAGCTATTACGTCAAAGTTTATCCTTAAGTGGTTTTAGGCCGAAGGTTATCGCTTTAACGGCAAATATTACCATTATCCTGACAACGTTTTAATCCTTGAAATGCTTTACCGTCAAACTTTTTCACTAAGAAAATTTTGTTTTTTGAAGTGCTTTTACGCCAAAAGTTAATGCTTTATCGCCAAATTTTTATCACTAAAAAATTGTATCTCTGGAGTACTTTTGCGCCAAATGTTATGGCTTTTACGCCGAAATTTAGCGCTATTATGCCAAAAGACTTATCTCTAAATGGGCTTTACGCCAATTTATATCGCTTTATTGCCAAAATTTTACCATTATTATGGAAAAATTTTAATGTTTTCTTTTTAAGCCACATATTGCCGCTTTAACGCCAAAATATATCATTATTTTGCCAAAATTTTATTCCTAAATTACTTTTAGGCCAAATTTAACCTCGTTATCGCCAAATTATTATGTGTAATTATGTTTTGCAAACTCTCATAAATGTATCATTTAGACAAAGAAGTTTAATCGCTGTTACGATAAAATTAGCCCAAAATTATTCGCTAATACGCTATTTTTTTCTCCTATTATGTCAAAAAATATTTCATGTTGTTTACGATACCGAATTCGAATAATGAAAGAAAAAAAAAATATTTAAAAATGGGAAAAAAAGGGAACCAAAGAATAACTTACATTTTATTCTGATATATCCTTTGTCGGAGGCGAAAATGATCGTTTGATTGCCTTACAAAGACCTGTCCGTACCTATCCTTATCAAATGATTGAAGAAAACAAAAAGAACAACTTCCTTTTGCATCTGTAAACTAAAGTTCTAAAATTAAAAAGTTAAATTTTTTATTCGCGAATTTAAATAACGGTTGCCATAAAACCTTAACTATGCCAACAATATTAACATTCGATGAACGTTTTTGCCGTAACATTTTAAAAATAAAAAATAACTTTTTTTTCGCACGAATTCAAATAATGGTTGTTACAAAACCTTAAAACTTTAATTATTTCAACAGCATTCAAAAGAAAATATCTATTTGATAATCAAATATAAGCTATTAATATATTAAAAAATCGTTTTCTCGTTTGTTTCGCATTTTCATTAGTGGCACCATCATAAAAATTGTTTATTTTCTGTATCATATATTAATTCATCCGAATAAATATTTAAAAGAATATATATTTTATGTTCTTTATTAACTATAACTAAAAAATTCAGCAAATAACTATTAAAGTACAAATAAATAGCCATTATATTGTTCGGGAAATGAAGAAGAATTCCTCTAGAGTATAGTAACCTTAAAGAAATTGGCAGAAGATTGGTGAAATATTCTGGTTTGTAAGATTGGCGACTTCCTCAGGGGTACAGTATTCTAGATTTCAACCGAATACGTTTATTAAAAAATATGTAAAAAGCATGAATTTGATATTTTTACGCTCAAAATAAGTGATTTAATTAATAAAACAAGTAATATAAAAAAAAAATTTAAGTCAATTCTTTCTTTTTTTTCTCACTATATTGCAAGAAGTCCTTTATAAATAATTTTCATTCATTTTTTTTAAGTTTATCTGGTGCCCTCTATTGGTAGATACATGCAACTTAAATCTAAACAAAAACTAAAATTTAATTAATAAATTAATATTTTAAAAAACTGTATTAACATCAAGTGCCATCCCCTACAAGTATATATATATATATATATATATATATATAGGGTATATATATATATAGATATATATATACACATAAGGAGAGTGTGAGCTAATAGAAGGAATTTAAATAAGTAAAGAAAGGCCCAAAATTGTATTTGATTGGGAAAAACAGGTAAAAAGTGCATGGCCAACATAAATACGTACACGTATGATATCTATGTTTTAAAATACATCTTATGTTTTAAAAGACATACTCCCCCCCTCCCCCCAAAGAATTATCGTAAAATCTTCATACATCTCCATACAGACTGTACATAAAATTATAAAAACTAATTTCTAGCGAATCAATTAAAAAGAAAAACATGACGTTCCCCAACTAACACCAAAACATGTCTCTCAACCTAAAACTATGCGCATATTGTTATATGAAAAGTATTTGCAGAGGTGAAAAATGGATACATGTAGATATAATTAATGAGGCTTGCAATATTTATCCAAATGCAAAGAGGGATTTACAACCGAAAGAGAGGTTTGGCTTGGTTTGTCACTCTACGGTCATTTTTTGTGCACTTTGAACTAATTAGACTGGGACCTGCAGTTTAAAGTGGATTCTGAACCACTAACAAACATCCATGCCACCGCCAAATCGATAGAGAAGTTTTGTTTAAATAATTAAGGTAGTTCCCATTTCAATGTGTAAACTCTCTAAAATTGCTGTATTAGTTTCAAAACTATTATCAAAAAAGCTCCTGGATACTAATAAAATGATATACTAACATTAATTATTAACTAATTAATTAACATTAATTCTGTATGTTTTTATACTGTAGTTTTTAAGGTAATGTTCAATTGTGAGTGAAGCTCAATTAATTTTAGTTTTTTTTTGTTTTGAAGTTTATATTTAAGAGATTTAAAATTGCTAATTAAGCAAATGGTCTTACATCTTTACACACAATTTTTAGATCTTCCTTATCAATATAATTGTTACTGAAAATGTAAAAGATTGGTTTGGTTTGTCTCTCTACGGTCATTTTGTGCACATTGTAGGCTAATTAGACAGGGACCTGCAATTTAACGAGGATTCTCAACAACTAACAAACATCCATGCCACCATCAATTTTTGGGCATAAAATAGCTAAAATTTGTAGTTAAAGCAATAATATTTGTTGGAAAAGCATTTTAAGAATAAAATTTTTCTAGGTGATAACATTTGGCGATAAAGCAATACTTTTTGCCATAAAAGCAATTTAAAAATAAAATTTAGCTTAGTGAAAAACAAAATTGGCGAAATAACGATATATTTTGGCATAAAAGCCTTTGAAGAATAAAATTTTGGCAGGATAGTGATAATATATGGCGGTTAAAGCTATAAAATTTAGCGTAAAAGCAATTTAAGGAATAAAATTTCACGTAACCATTTGGCTACTAATGTTGGCATAATAGCGAATTTTGGCGGTGAATTGTTTCGAAATAACGTTTTAAAAAAGTCACCTAACTTCGGAACTATTTTGTTTGTTTACTTGGCGACTTGTCCCCATGTTTTGCAATTGACTATGGTGCCAATCGAGACCAATTCGGCGCCGTTGCTAGTGGCCACTATCGTGAAGACTTTTGACGTGAGCTAACTTTAATAATAATATTTTAAATCCATGGACATGATAACAATAACAACTTGCCATCCCAGTGATGGGTTTTGACGTAATATTGTTTTACCACAACAACATTAACTGCGGCGTTCCTTATTATGTTTACTTGGCGACTTGGCATACTGGCGATGCATTTGGCCCAAGGGGTACAGAATTCTTGATTTTTACCACCGTTAATTTTAATAACTATTCATTTCACCCGTTACCAATTCATATGGCTACGGTCGATTTATTTCCTTATGTGCTGACCAAAATCTTTCGATTAACGGTGTTTTTTATTGCAGAATTTTATTTTGGGAACAAAGATTCTAGGCATTTCTTAAAATTGAAAGAAGGGTGCTACAGTAAGGGTCTCTACATGGATTTGAAATGCCAAGGTAGGTTGAAATTATTGAACGGTTTATGTTTGAAGGTTTGATTTGATGCAATATCAAATTTGTTTGTAAATATATTTGAATTATGTAATTGATTTGATTTATTTTTGATTTGATGTAATTCACAAAAATATATTTGATTCGATGTAATAAAGGGGCTAACAGACTAACATATAGGGCTAGCATAATGTTTAAAATCGTTACAAAAATGTGTGAACACCTTCTGTATTTTTTAAATACTCCATTCAAAATGTTTTTTATTTTAAAATGTGCATTTGGATAAGAGTTCTTTTAATTTACCAATAGAAGGTAGCACATTTAAAATTTATTATCTTATTATTTAAATTGTTTGGATTTCAACAGATAATTGAAAAAACTTAACAAATGGAAATAATATGCGTATGACATAGATACAATGAATGAGAAATTTCTACGTAAAATAAGGAATAAAACAAACACGTTTCATTAAAATATGTATTTATTACATATAAGAAAATTTAATTACATATACGTTACATGAGCGTAAAATCCAAAAATTGAAAATTAAACGTACTATACATACGTTATATGAACGTAAAAATTGGAAAAATGAAATATAACTAAATAAACAAAAAATTCTATATACATAATAAAATAAAAAGATAAATAAAATATACCTTTTTTTTTTTTTTCAGTTGTAAATACTGATTATTTATGTAACAATAATTTATATTTTATATCATTCTTTGTCTTTCATTAGAATTGTTAGGATTTTAAAAAAGAAATCAATTACAATTTTAAAAAACATAAAACAAATAGTGGGCACATAAATAGTGCAAATGAATTTAAAATAGAACCCTACTAACACCTGGCAATTGTAATAATAAGAATTCGAAAACGAATATAGAATTAAAATCTGTAATTAGTTTGCATCTGTTACCGTTTAAAAAAAGGAATATTTTATTTCTATTTATAGGGTAGTTAATGGGAAAGATTTGTACTAGTTGATGTTCTGTGGAATGGCTAAATGATTTCAAATGTTAGTCTTTCAGAGAATGTTTGCTGGCGAAAACAAAGCGGGGCGTTAATATTACAACAAGTTAACACTATCAGCTAAGTATGCATGCACAGATATTGGTTAAAATCTAGGATACTGTACCCCTGAGGAAGTCGCCAACCTTGCAACCCTGAATATTTCGCCAATTTCTTTAGGGTTGCAATATTATAATTAGAGGAATTTGTAGCTTCATTTTCCAAACAATATACTGACTATTTGTTGTTATTGTGATTATATTATTATTTACAGAATTCTTATTTGCAGTAAATAAGAACAGAAATATATATTCTTTTAAATAAGTATTCCAATAAATTATTGATTATTCCGAACATATTCTTACAACGTACGTCGGTCACTGATTCAGAACATAAACAATTTTTATGAAGTTGCCACTCAGGAAAGTAAGAAACGATTTTTTTATTTATTAATAACTTATATTTTATTCTTAAACAATTAATTTCCTTTTTAAAGATGTTCGTTTAATTAGGATTTTGTGGCAACCGTAAATAGAATTCGCTTGGAATATTTGAAGCTTTAGCTGTTTAGAACGTTTGTTAACGTTACAATTTAAATTTTTAATAATTAAAATAAATTAATATTAATAAAATAATGTGTGCGGAACATTTGATAATTATATGGCAGAGTGCATGTGGCGGCGCCAGCACAAATGTGACATCCGCAAAATATTTTATGATTTCACCGATGGAATAAAATGTTTGTTTCCACCACAGAGGAAGGACATACCACAATAAAAGGTAAGTTATTCTCTAGTTTTTTCTTCTTTTGTTAATGTTAATTTATCATTCGAATTCGGCTTCGTAAAGAATACGACTTATTTTTTGACATATAAAAAAAAAAAAAAAAAAAAAAAAAATGCGAAATAGCGAAATTTTATCAATTAACAACGATTATTATCTTTGTTTAAACGATACATTTTTGTGACTTAGCAAAATAAATTTCCACATAATAATTTGGCGATAAAGCGATTTAATTTGGTGTGAAAGCAATTTAGGAATGAAATGTTGACAAAATATTGATATATTTTGGCGTTAAAGCGGCAATATGTGGCGTAAAAAGAAAACATTAAAAAGTTGACATAATAGTGGTAAAAATTTGGCGCTAAAGCGTGGCGTAAAGGCATTTTAGATATAATTTTTTTTGGCATAATAGCGCTAAATTTCGGCGTAAAAGCGGTATCATTTGGTGCAAAAGTATTCCAGAGATAAAAATTTTTAGTGATAAATATTGGCGATAAAGCATTAAATTTTGGTGTAAAAGCGCCTCAAAAAACGAGATTCGCTTAGTGAAAAAATTTGGCTATAAAGCGATAAATATTGGCGATAAAGTATTTTTTGGCTTAAAAGAAATTATATAACAAAATTTGCATAGTGAAAAATGGCTATAAAGCGATAAATGTTGGCGATAAAGCATTAAATTTTGCATTTCGAGGATTAAAATTTTGGCAGGATAGTGATAATATTTGGCGTTAAAGCGTTAAGCGGCTTCAAAGCCTTTTCAGGAATAAACTTTGACGTAATAGCTGTTTGGCTGCTAATGTTGGTGTAAAAGCACTGTTTGGCGAAATAGCATTTTACAATGACACCGAACTTCGGCAACCATTTTCCCTGCTTACTTGGCACCCCAGTAAAGGATTTTGGCGTAATATCATTTTACAGCGCAAACTACCTGGCCCATTTATTTCTGTGCCTACTTACCGACGTGTTTGGCACAAAGGGTACAGGATCCTAGATATTAATCTTCACCATTACAGTATTTGTTGAATGTAATTAGCAAATTCCTTCGACATGAAATCCGACATTTATCTTGATATCTATAATAACCTAATATACGAGAGCCCATGTGTTGATTTAAATAAGCTTGTGTACTTAATGCATTATCTAACAATAATCAGAACTATTTTATAAAGTGAACATGGTTTTTTTAATAATCTTATAAAATAAAAAATGAACTCTTGAAACAAGCATTTGCCAATAACTAATATCTGGAAAGCCAACAAAATTGAAAGAAAGAAGGAAAAAATGTAGATTGGAACAGTAAGTAATTGACAGAAACTCTTACTTCTTAGCTTGCAATAAATTAAGAAACATCGAATAAAATATTTAAAAAAAATTTAAGTGTATACTTATTAAATTCAGGCTGAAACATGTTTCATTTTTTATTAAAGCCTGTGAAATTATCATATAAATTTAAAAGTAAAATTCATATCTGATGAGGTGGACCACATATGGATTGCAGTTTGTGAATCCCTGTCCTAGAACAATTGAATTCTATCTCTTGGGCAAAGAACAGGAATTCTTAAATAAATTTCAGTTTTCGTTTTATCAGGAGCAAATTATATTTGGTGATATACTTTTTTTTTTTATATACAGATTAGTTTTGGCAGAACATTTTCATTACATTTTGAATAATACAATTAAAAAAAAAAAACTTTTCACTTTCTTTTATCAAAATGTCTGTTTACATAGCATTTTTTGTCCAAAACTTCACTTTTCCATTTATGAAATTTTTATTTTGAAATTG
>BPLQ01004947.1:0-11955 GCA_021605075.1 Caerostris darwini | reverse complement strand
GTTGACATGTGGTTTGTAAGAAGTCCGTGACTGTAGTGTTGGTGTGTTCGAAGAAATTTTTATCTTCAACATCGTGATTGAGTTCAAATTGAGATTTGAGGCTGTCTGCGAGCAGTTCCGCTTTATCTTCTGGGGAATAAGCTGCTCGGCCGTTGGCGTCCTGCAAGGGCGGAATGTTGTGATATTCTTTGCGTAGGAGGGAACATTTTTTCCAAAGTGATGTTGACTCAGGCGTTAGTGCCTCTATGTCGTCTTGCCAGCGTTGCTGTGTAAAGACGGCGATGGCTTCTCTGATGTCTAACGAACGAACGAGCCACTGCAAACATACCTTATCTACTACTTATACAATCCTGTGATTCTTATTTGCACTCTTTTGCTTCAATGTCACAACAACCCCATGGTGGGCAGAGGCCTTCTGTCTACTGGAAAACATGAGATGTTGTTTTTATTAAGTCTGAGTACTGTTGCCAGCCCTACGCCCAATATTTCAGTCGTATTATATCAGCACCTACGGCTTAAAGTGGCTTCCGAACCACTCTAAACATCTATGGGTCCAACTGGACTCGTCAGAGCGCTAGTCAGTCGGTCATCAGGCCCCTATTTGCACTCTACCAGAAATATTTTTTAGTAACCTTCTTCTAGTAAAGCCTAAACACTTCTTTATTTTCGAAATCTTAGGCAACTGATGATAAGATTGCGGTAAAGAGCCATAAATGAGATGCTTTGCGGCATGGTGGCCAGTTGGCTAGTACTCTGGCCTTTGGTATCATGGGCTTCAGATTTTTATTTTAGCTGTGGCATGGATGTTTGTGAGTGGTTCGGAATCCATGTTATCATAGTCCACGTTAAACCTAAAGTGTGCACAAAATGAAGGTAGAGCTACAAATCAAACCATCGGTATTATAACAGTCATAAGTCTCAATAAACAGTCAATAAACAGTCTCAGTTTGCTTTGACGCTCTACGCACATATTACACTAATTAGACTAGAATTAAGTAGGCCTTCAAAAGAGCAACCGTAAATCTCAAAATGTTCGATTCTTCTATCAATCCCAGAGTATTATAAACATTCAATAAAAATTTATTAGCAATGTTGGCCAAAACTTCAAAATAAAAAAAATCATAACGATAATTGACACGCAAGCGTATTTTTAGAATCCCCGGCATTGTTTCAGCATTGTCTTAAAATCAGAGATAAAACGTCATCAGACATGTCCAACAACCGACGACAAAGATTAAAGCTTTAATGATATCGTCACCAATATACCAACAATTAGGCTTGCCCTAACGACAAAAATTGAAGTGGTCGAACAAACGAGCCACTACAAACATACCTTATCTACTACTTACTCGCAAAAGCCTTCAGAAAATTGAATATCGATCCTTCGAGAATCAATACCCTTTGATAGTTGAGAAGTCTTCCCACCTGCATTAAAAGAAATCTTCATTATCAGTCGCCACCTCCTGAAGGGGGGTTTGAGAGTGGGGACTTACACCCCCCTTTCCTGGTGCGAAGGAAAAGTTTTGTTTCTTCTGAAGAGAGTGGTGAAGACAGATTGTATTAATTTGATTTCCACCTCCGATTTGTCATCGGTGGGGAAGAGGAGGGACGGCTTTTTAATCGAGGCAGGCCACCCCCCGGGGAGGGGGATCGGGAGGCAGAGAAAGATGAGAGTCGTTTTTCTTTCCGGATGGGAAAAGATGGAAACTTATTTCCGTGTGAAGTGACATTCATCCATGGGAAAGAGGTTGTCAGACTCTCGCAGATTTCTGCCCAAAAGCGGAGATGGGAAACGATCACGATGGAGGTTTTTCGATATCGATGGTAGCGATTCGAAGTGTTGTGGATATAGGAATAAGATATTTTGATTCGTGTGCCATAGGGATAAGAAGATTTAGATTTATTTAAAGTTTAGAAGGAATGAATCTCAACTAACTTTATATCACTTTCTAAATTTTCTTTACAAAAATTAAAATTTGTAATGAACACAACAGTCTCTCTTAATATGAGACTTAATTATTAATTAATCATATTATCTACTATAATATTACGGGATTATTCATACAAAAGGATTCGAGTTACATAGATAATATAACCCAGACTCATGACCAGAGTTTAATCTGCACAATTACTTGCAGGACAGCTCAGATTCGAAGACATCAGTGGCGTTTAATTCTGGAAACTACCGCCAAACAATCTAACATTAGGTGTAATGAGCGGTCTCAATATCCACCTAGATTCAAACGAAATAATGTGGTACATGCCACCAATGGGAATCCAACCCCCCTCTTGAAATACTGGCAATTATGTTTTATTAGTAATTTATTGTATCAGCAAATTTTCAACGAAAAATATATAAAAAAAGTTTATTCTTTAAATAATAATAATAATTTCCGAAGTTATCACACATATTTATTCAAAATGATTGCGATAAAATTTTCTAAACCAACTGCAAAATTGATTCACACATTCCCTTCCTTGATTTTCCAAACGCATTTTAATGCGTATTTAAACTTTTCCGAGCTACGGATTATAGACAATAAAAATGCACTCTTTAGAATTTTTTTTTCAAAGTTCTTTGGAACTCGATTTGCATGAAAATAACGAGCCTCGCCCCCTTCGTTCTCGCTTTAGAACGCGATAGTTAAAATGGAATCAGTTAACCTTCCTTTTGCGAAGCAATTACAGAGGCGGAATTCCTCCTTTGAATCTTGCCCCAAATTAACAACCGCCTAAAAACAAGAGCGCGTTTTAATTTCCATTAACCAAACCAGAAGAATTCGTTACACCCCGTGATTGTTTGCTAATTAGTTGTCACGGACAGGGATTTCAGCATCACATGGAGGGGGAGTGGAACTGACCCCCTCCAACCACCCCCGGGGGGTAGGGAAAAAGCAATGAAGGGGTGCAGCAAACGATGTATCGGAAAAGGGAGAAAGTAATTTCCTTTCAATTGTCGCCAGAAATCGTGGTTTTTGATTACTTTTGCACAAAATGGAAATTATTGTTTCGCTAACTGTAACCGTAATTGTCTTCGATTTACAGAGTGAGAAAGAAGGGGTGGGGGGCGGGGGAGCGGATTTACGGTTAGATTATTTTAAAGTGATTTTTATTTCACCAGACAGAGCAGATTTCTTGTTAAGTGCCTTTTCAACACTTTGGGGGACGGTTAATAAATGAGAAAAAATAAATTAAGTGTCTTTCCCCACTTTATGTAGATTTGTAATTAAAAGTTTGACGAAGTCACCAAGTATTTGAAATCAATATAGTGATACAATTAAAATTGACCTCCTGTGATGTAATGCTAAATCTGCTATTTGTTTACCCTGTAGACCCTTTGAAATGTCATATTTTATAAGTAACTAAAAGAGCCCGGCATACGTTGTCCTGCCAAAAAAAAAAAAAAAACGCATTGTAGAAAATTACATACCGCGAGTATATTCTTCATGTTACAATATAGGTGCATACTCATTTTCATGGATATCGTTTGAACGGTATAGAAGATGAAACGCTGCATCACTCTCTGACGGGCAAGTCACAATAAAGTGGATAGCGCAAACCTGTTTTCCATACTCGAATACATGCTATTACCACTTTTAATAGTGATTGGTTGAACAGTATAAGAGGTGATAAACTGCAGTGGTGACGACTTATAACAAAGGGGACAGTATAAAAATATTCTCCATGTTTTGTCAAATGTACACAAAAATTTTCATCAAAATCGATCCACCCGTTTATGAGGAGTTCAGTCACAAACACATGTACAGAAGAATTATATAAAGATAATGGCACAGTAAATTTTCAACGAAAAATAAAACAAAAAAGGTTTATTGTTTAAATAAGAATAATAATAATTTCCGAAGTTATCACATTTATTTATTCAGAATGATTGCGATAAATTTTTCTAAACCGACTGCAAAATTGATTCACACATTCCCTTCCTTAATTTTCTAAACTCATTTTAATGCGTATTTAAACTCTCCGAGCTACGGATTACACAGGCATTAAAAATGCAGTCTTTAGGTTTTTTTTTTCTTTTCAAAGTTCTTTAGAGCTCGATTTGCATGAAAATAACGAGCCTCCCCCCCTTACAAGATGTTTTCGCTTTAGAACGCGATAGTTAAAATGGAATCGGTTAACCTTCCTTTTACGGTCTTCCCCTGCGAAGCAATTACAGAGGCGGAATTCCTCCTTTGAATCTTCACTCTAAATTAAAAACCGCCTAAAAACAAGAGCGCGTTTTAATTTCCATTAACCAAACCAGAAGAATTCGTTACACCCCGTGATTGTTTGCTAATTAGTTGTCACGGACAGGGATTTTAACGTCACACGGAGGGAGGGGGGAACTGACCCCCTCCAACCACCCCCGCGGGGGTGTAGGGAAAATGCAATGAAGGGGTGCAGCAAACGATGTATCGGAAAAGGGAGAAAATAATTTCCTTTCAATTGTAGCCAGAAATCGCGGTTTTTGATTACTTTTGCAGAAAATGGAAATTATTGTTTCGCTAACTGTAACCGTAATTGTCTTCGATTTACAGGGTGAGAAAGAAGAGGTATGGGGGAGCAGATTTACGGTTAGTATATTTTAAAGTGATTTTTATTTCGCCAGGCAGTGCAGATTTCTTGTTAAGTGCCTTTTCAACACTTTTGGGGGACGGTTAATAAGTGAGAAAAAATAAATTAAGCGTCTTTCCCCACTTTATGTAGATTTGTAATTAAAAGTTTGACTAAGTCAACAAGTATTTGAAATCAATATAGTGATACAATTAAAATTGACCTCCTATGATGTAATGCTAAATCTGCTATTTGTTTACCCTGCAGACCCTTTGAAATGTCCATATTTTATAAGTAACTAAAAGAGAGCGGCATACGTTGTCCTGCCAAAAAGAAAAAAAAAATGCGTTGTAGAAAATTACATATCGTGAGTATATTCTCCCTGTTACCAACACTTTGGAGGGGACGGTTAATAAGTGAGAAAAAAAAATAAACCGAGTATCTCTGGACACTTTGTGAAGATTTGTAATTAAAAGTTTGACTACGTCAAAAAGTATTTGAAATCAATTTTATACCAGTGTATAAATTTTTTATCCCTTTTGTGTTTTTACAAGAATTTCTCTACAAGAAATCCTTGATGCATGCGAATATAAGTTATTAGTTTAAGGTGTATTTCCACTAGAAACGCAACGCTAACTCTACGTCAACATGGACGAATCAGATCAGAGGTCTAGAATGATTGGCAGTAGAATGAATAATGGCTGAGTGCTTAGCGCTCGGTACAACAGGTTTCGGGTTCCAATCCCGGCGGTGCCATGGATTTTTGTAGTAGTTCGGAAACCACATTAAACCGTAGGTCCCGGTCTCATATGATCGACGAGCGTCTCAAAGCCCAATCAGACTTCTCACCGACATAACTCCTGAATTGTAAAGGGGCAACTCAGCTCTAGGCACAGTGACGTGGTATGGCGTGATGTAGTGTAGTAGTAAAATGAATGAATTACTATTGTCAATTATTCTTAATCCCTAATCAGATTTGTCAAAGCTGATGTCACGTTGCCAATGGAAATGCACCCTTACAGGTACAGTACCGAAAGAAAATTTAGAAAACTCCCAAAAGGTAATCCGATGCTGATGTTAGAGAACCACCAAAGCTGCAGCATTTCTTTTTCACTTATGCATACTACGAAAAGTATCTGACGGATTGAAGAAGGAAGGCATTGCCTTCTGGGAAGACTTTTGGGACGACTGGCAATCATTTGCGTTAGTATATAAGAAAACTGGGAAAACCTCCACAAGGAAGCGTAATTATTCATGCGAAATGATTAGTCACTTTGTCAAAAACGCCATAAAATAAATTGCTTTTGAAAAGATTTACTGCAATGGATTCCATTATACACAAACAGAGTATGCGTTTAAGTTCTATAAAGCTTTAAGAAGAAAAAATTTTAACAAACGGTGTATGCGCTTGATTTCTATTATGTTTTAAGAAGAAACGAACTGTTATAATACAATGAGAATGTACTTGATTTCTAATGCGTGTTTAAAATTTCCAAGCTACGGATTATACGGGCATTAAAAGTGCATTTTTTAGAATTTTTTTAAAGTTCTTTGGCGCTCGATTTGCATGAAAATAACGAGCCTCCCCCATTTACAACTCGTTTCCGCTTTAGAACGCGATAGTTAAAATGGAATCAGTTAACCTTCCTTTTGCGATCTACCCCCTGCGAAGCAATCACAGAGGCGGAATTCCTCCATTGAATCTCGCCCCAAATTAACAACCGCCTAAAAACTAAGAGCGCGTTTTAATTTCCATTAACCAAACCAGAAGAATTCGTTCCACCCCGTGATTGTTTGCTAATTAGTTGTCACGGACAGGGATTTCAACGTCCCATGGAGGCACCGCCACCACTGACCGCCCTCCAACCACCCCCCTGGGGGTAGGGGGAAAAGCAATGAAGGGGTGAAGCAAACGATGTATCGGAAAAGGGAGAAAGTAATTTCCTTTCAATTGTCGCGAAAAATCGCGGTTTTTGATTACTTTTGCAGAAAATGGAAATTATTGTTTCGCTAACTGTGACCGTAATTGTCTTCGATTTACAGGGTGAGATAAAGGGGGGAGGGAATTTACGGGTTAGAAGATTTTAAAGTGATTTTGATTTCGCCAGACAGTGCAGATTTCTTTATAAATGCCTTTTCAACACTTTGGAGGGGACGGTTAATAAGTGCGAAAAAATAAAGTAAGCTTCTCTGGACATTTTGTGAAGATTTGCAATTAAAAGTTTGACTAAGTCAACGAGTATTTGAAATCAATTTTATACCAGTGTATAAATTTTTTCCTTTTGTGTTTTTACAACAGGTGCTCTGCGATCAGTCCTCGACGTATCGCGAGTCACATATTAAAATCTTCTTTTACTCGGCCCATTGTAGGAGCAGTTGAAGACGAATAATTGATTGAAACTGATGACATACGTCACAGTTGTTGGTGGATGCAGAAAAACTGATGGAGATTGCGCCAATATTGGCGCGACAATATGATTTCATGATATAAGTTTTCTATATATATATATATTTTTTCAATACGCATCTCGTTATTTCGATCATGGTTTCATGACAATCACATATTAAAATCTTCTTTTAAAAATCATTATGAACAAAATTAGGGAGTTCATGAGTTACTTGAAGACAGTGCAGATGTTCTCACATTGGAATCAAAGGAAATTTGTGCAGAATCATATGACACTTATTTGCATTCTTTTGCTACAATAGCGCAACTACCCGATGGTGAGCCAAGGCCTTCTGCCCACTGACAGATTCCGAAATATGAATATTTTCTCTTTGCAAAAGGTAGGATTGTCAGTCCAACGCTCTATAATGATATGAGACCGGCACCTACGGTTTAAAGTGGATTCCGAACCACTGCAAGTTACCATGATTGTTTATAGTGATTCGGAATCCGCTTTAAATCGTAGGTCCCGTTCTCATATGACCGCAGAGCTCAATCAGACTTCTCCCCCACATCATTCCAAACCTGTAAATGGGTAACTCATTTCTATGCACAGTGATATCAGTGCTGTAGCAGTAGCAGCCACTCGGCAACCAGGGCCCTATTTGCACTCTACCAGAAATATTTTGTAGTATCCTTCTGTCAGGAAAGCCTAAACACAACCTAATTTATTTTTTAAATCTTAGGCAATAGATGCTTTAAAATACCATAAATTAGTTGGTTCGTGGCATGATGATCAATTGGTTAGCACTTTGGCTTTTGGTACCACAGGTTTCAGGTTCTGATCCAAGCGATGGCATGAATGCTTGTTAGTGGTTCGGAATCCACTTTAAACAGCAGGTCCCTGTCTAATTAACCTTAAGTGTGCACAAAATAACCGTAGAGCGACAAATCAAACCTTTGGAAGGCTTTATTCACAATATTCTGGCATTGATAGAAGAATCGAACATTTTGAGATTTACGCTTGCTCTTCTGAAGGCCTAATTAATTCTAGTCTAATTAGCGTAATGTGTGCAAAAAAATTAGTGTAGAGCGTCAAAGCAAACTGAGAACGTTTATTCAATAAAAATGAATTAGCAGTATTGGCAAAAACTTCAAAATAAAAGAAATCATAACGATAATTGACACACAAACATATTTTTAGAATCCCCGGCATTGTTTCAGCACAGTCTTCCAGCAGAGATAAAACGTCTTCAGACATGTCCAACAACCAACGACAAAGATTAAAGCCTTAATGATATCGTCACCATTAACGTCAACAATTCGGTTTCTTCTAAAGACAAAAATTGAAGTGGACGAACGAACGAGCCACTACAAACATACATTATCTACTACTTGCTTCAGGAAAGCCTTCAGAAAATTGAATATCGATCGGAACCCATCCTTTAAGAATCAATACCCTTTGATAGTTAAGAAGTCTTCCCACCTGCATTAAAAGAAATCTTCATTATCAGTTGCCATCCCCTCCAGGGGGAAGGGAGGGGTTAGGGGGGTCGAGAGGGGGAACTTACCCCCCCCCCCCCTTTCCTGGTGCGAAGGGAAAAGTTTTGTTTCTTCTGAAGAGAGTGGTGAAGACGGATTGTATTAATTTGATTTCCACCTCCGATTTGTCATCGGAGGGTGGTGGGGAAGAGAGAGGGCTTTTTAATGGAGGCTGGCCACCCCCCGGGGGGGGGGATCTGGAGGCAGAGAAAGATGAGAGTCGTTTTTCTTTCCGGATGGGAAAAGATGGAAACTTATTTCCGTGTGAAGTGACATTTATCCATGGGAAAGAGATTGTCAGACTCTCGCAGTTTTCTGCCCAAAAGCGGAGATGGGAAACGATCGCGATGGAGGTTTTTCGATATCGATGATAGCGATTCGATATCTTGTATATTTTGGATATAGGGAAAAATATATTTTGATTCGTGTGCCATAGGGATCAGAAGATTTAGATTTATTTAAAGTTGATTAATAGGATTTTTTTAATCTTTTGCTGCTTTTAATTATTGGGAAAAAATACAAACAATCTAGGAAGTACTTGGGCAGTTCTGGCAATTTAATAACACTATTTTTTATTTAACAACATTATTATAGGGGAAAGGGAAAAAATATAAACAATCTTGGAAGCACCTGTACAGAACTCTACCAGAAATTTTTTTTAGTATCCTTCTCTCAGGAAAGCCTAAACATATCTTTCTTAATTTTTTTGAAATCTTAGGCAATAGATACTTAAAAGCATCATAACTGAGCTGGTTCATGATGACCAATTGGCTAGCGCTCTGGCCTTTAGTACCACAGACTTCAATTTTCGAATCTTGGCGAGGGCATGAATGTTTTTAGTGTTTCGGAATCCACATTAAATTGTAAGTCCCGGACTAATGAACCTAAACTAAAGTGTACAGAAAAAAAATGAGAGTAGAGTGACAAACCAAACTGAGAATGCTCATTCTATAAAATATGGCTGCATAAAAATTTATTAGCAATCTTGGTCAATAAACTGCAAAATAAAAAAAATCTCAACAGTCTTTCACACACAAGCATCACTTTAGAATCACTGGCATTGTTTCAGCTGTCTCATTGTTTTCTTATGACAGAGATAAAACGACTTGAGACATGTCTAACAAAGATTAAAGCCTTAATGATATCGTCACCATTAGTCCAACAATTAGGCTTCTTCTAAGGACAAAAATTGAAGTGGTCGAGCCAGCCACTACAAACATACCTTATCTACTACTTACTCGCAAAAGCCTTCAGAAAATTGAATATCGATCCTTCAAGAATCAATACCCTTTGATAGTTAAGAAGTCTTCCCAGCTGCATTAAAAGAAATCTTCATTATCAGTCGCCATCCCCTCGAAGGGGGAGGGGGGATCGAGAGGGGGAATTACCCCCCCACACCCTTTCCTGGCGCGAAGGAAAAGTTTTGTTTCTTCTGAAGAGAGTGGTGAAGACGGATTGTATTAATTTGATTTCCACCTCCTATTTGTCATCGGAGGGCGGTGGGGAAGAGAGAGGGCTTTTTAATGGAGGCAGGCCACCCCTCGGGGAGGGGGTGGATCGGGAGGCAGAGAAAGATGAGAGTCGTTTTTCTTTCCGGATGGGAAAAGATGGAAACTTATTTCCGTGTGAAGTGACATTTATCCATGGGAAAGAGGTTGTCAGACTCTCGCAGTTTTCTGCCCAAAAGAGGAGATGGGAAACGATCGTGATGGAGGTTTTTCGATATCGATGATAACGATTCGATATCTTGTATATAGGGAAAAATATATTTTGATTCATGTGCCATAGAGATAAGAAGGTTTAGATTTATATAAAGTTTAGTAATATGATTTTTTTTAATCTTGCACGGCCTTGAAATATTGGAAAAAGTACAAACAATAAATGAAAGTACCTGTATATCTCTGGCAATTTAACATTATCATTAATTTAACCACATTAATATTGAGAAAAGCTACAAACAATCATGGAAGTACCAGTACAGTTCTGGCAACCTAAAAGCATCATTAATACTCTGAAAAAGTATAAACTATAAGCAAACTTCGAAGTACCAGTACAGTTCCGGAAACCTAAAAGCATCATTAATGCTCTGAAAAAGGATAAACTATAAGCAATCTTCGAAGTTCCTGTACAGTAATGGCAATTTGACAACAATATTATTGGGAAAAAGGAAAAAGAATAATCTTTGAAGCATCTGCACAGTTCTGGAAATTTAACATTGTTATTAATTTAACAACATTACTTTGAAAAAAAGGGCACCTATAAACATTCTTTGATGTACCTGTACAGTGACAATTCAATGACATTATTATTGGGGAAAAGGAAAAAACTATAAGCAATCATAGAGGTACCTCTACAGTTCTGAAAATTTAATGACATTATTTTTAATTTAACAACATTATTAACGGGGAAAATGAAAACTACAAACAATCTTTTGAAGTATCTGGACAGTTTTGGCAATTTAATGGTATTAAATTCCAGTACAATTTATTTAAGTATATGATGGTCATAATTGAAGAAGCAGTGCTTAAAGCTCGATATTAGCAGGTGGGATGAAAAGCTCATAGGCTGACACATAGACATTAGTATTAAATCCATATGATTTTTAGTTAGCCCTAACCTTCAAAAGACACGTGTATAAATTTGACAGCTGTTGCACCATTAGTATGTGAGTTAAACCATTTTTAAAGAACTTATAGCATTTTTTAGTGTTCATCACGTGCAGTCCACTCGGCTGACTGTCGATTGACTCCGGTGTAAAATGATGGAGCCATGTTTCATCCATTGTCACATATCGAAGCAAAAATTCGGGTTTATTACGATTGAAGAGCTCCAAACACTGCTTTGAATCATGCATTCGTTGTTGTTTTGGGTTGATTGGAGCTACCCACTTTGAACAGAGCTGCATATCCAAATATTCATTCACGATATGTCCAATCACGTTCCCTTGATATCTTAGGTCTCAGCTATCTCAATAAACTTCACTTTACAGTTATAAGAAATTATTTTGTGGAATTTTTTGATGTTTTCGTCAGTAACAGCCTCTTTTTTGGGGCGTCCACCGTGTGCATCGTCCTCGGTGCTCATTTCGCCTCGTTTAAATTTAGCAAACCACTTCTCTACGGTTGATTTTTGTGCAAAGTCCGAATAATGTTTATCAAGAAAAGCCTTGGCTTCAATAGTATTTTTTTCGCCAGAAAGCACGCTTTATTAACACACGAAATCCTTTTTTATTCATTTCTTCAAACTAACAAAAGTTGCTTCACTAAAATGCTATAACTCCCATATCAAAAATGCAAATAGCTAAATTTATACACGTGTCTTTTTTGAAGATTAGGGCTAACTAAACCTCATATGGATTAAATACTAGTATACCATCTATGTGTCAGCCTATGAACTTTTCAGCCCACCTGTTATATATATATTTCGCACTACTAAATACATTTTTGTAGAAATTTCCTTTACATTTTGAATAG
>BPLQ01004946.1:0-35195 GCA_021605075.1 Caerostris darwini | reverse complement strand
TTAATTATTGAATGAAATATAAATTTAAGATTATTTTATCATAAATATCTTCTAAGATTAGCTTCATGTTGTGGTTCGTCTAACAAAATATCATTAAAAACTTTATTCAATGCTTTTTCTCTTCTATTATTCCTAATGATATCTTTTTGGACGGAATTCGTTACGTTTATACTTGTAATAATATCTGAATAGAAAACTAGCTTTTGTGTCTGCAGAAAGGATGGATCTTATTTATATTAAACAGCACCAGATGCCCAGAACCTATTAATAATTAATGTTCCAATGCAGCATGAAATGAATAACGTCATCTCTGTAATGATTCCTAACGTCGTTCGAAGATATCTCTAATAATCATACCCCCAAGTTCTAATATTCCTTTTGAATAATGAAAATCCTATTTCAAATGCCTTCGTCATTATATCCAATACTCAAAAACTGCAATTCGAAACGTACTTTAGGCCCAGAGGCGAAAATCAATGTTATGTCTGAATATGTTTTGTCTTGAGAAAAGCAGCTTTAGAATGTACAAGTATTTGAAAAAAAGTACGTAGGAAGAAGTTTTGGAATGATTTGGGGAGTTCGGTTAATTGCCTTTCAAAATCTATGCTGGAATGGACTTTTTTCTTTATTCATGCACATTTTGTGAATACTGAATAGCAACATTGCAGTTTTCGGTTGTTCTTTCAGTATATTGTATTATTTTTATATTTTTATTTAAAGTTCTGAAAATGTTGTGTATGTTGGAGGTGGCAGTTAAGTATAGAATTGCTTTATTTCTGAATATACAAAAAAGGATTTTATCATAAATCTCAACCATCATATTCAAAAGTGTATATTTTTTTAACTTCAAAGTTAAGATATTTAATGTTTATTTTTAAATAAAGAAATATTTGCATTAGTAAAATTTACAGTGCGTTTTTCAAATGAAAGAGAATGTTTTTTTGTAATTACTTGTTTTGTAATTAGTTTTAAGTCCTTTAAAGATATTTTTTTTTATTTTACAAAAGAGAAAAAGGCATTTTACGAAAACATATTTACAAACTTTTAAACTTCAAAGTTAAGATATTTAATACTTCAGTTTTAGAAATTCAGTGTTTATTTTTAAATAAATTTTTGTGTTATCAAACATTAAAACGTATTTTTAAATGAAAGAAAATGTGTTTTTTTTAGATATTAATTAATTAAATATTAAACTATTTAATTAATTAACATTATTTAATTAGTTAACACTATTTAATTATTTAATTAATTATTTATTTATTTAATTAAATTATTTGAAATTTTTCTGAAATGTTTTGGATTAATTACATTTTGAATTAGAAGCTTCTTTTGATACTATGTTATACAAAACATTATATTTTGTTCCAATTATACTCCTTTTGTAAATAAACACAATAGAAGAATATAATGCATATTTAATTAAAGAATATTAAAATTTAACAATATTTTATCATAAATATCTTCTAAGATTAGTCTCCGATCGTCTAACAAAATATCATTAAAAACTTCATTCAATGCTCTTTCTGTTCTATTGTTCCTAATGATATCATTTTTGGACGAATTCTTTTGGTTTTTACTTGTAATTAATTCTGAATGAAAACACGCTTTTGTGTCTGCAGAATGGATGGATCTTATTTATATTAAACAACCCTGAATCCCTAGAACCTATTAATGATTAATGTTCCAATGCTGCATAAAAGGAATACGGCCATCTCTCTAATCATACCTAACGTCGTCTTATTTTACATTCTGAGATATCTCTAATAATCATACATCGAAGTTTCAATATTCATTTTGAATAATGAAAATCCTATTTCGAATGTCTCAGTCATTATATCCAATACTCAAACACTGTACTTCTAAACACGCTTTAAGCCCAGAGGCGAAAATCAATGTTCTGAATATGTTTTGTCTTGACAAAAACAGCTTCAGAATGAACAAGTATTCGAAAAAAGTAAGTAGGAAGAAGTTTTTGGAATGATATGGGGAGTTCGGTTAATTGCCTTTCAAAATATATGCTGGAATGGACTTTTTTTTTCTTTATTCATTTAAATTTTGTGAATACTAAATAGCAACATTGAAGTTTTCGGTCTATTCTTTCAGTATATTGTATTATTTTTACATTTATTTTAAAGTTTTGTCGATGTTGTGTATAGGGAATTGGGAGTTAAGTATAGAATGGCAGTATTTCTGAATGTACAAAAAAGAATTTCATAATAAATCTTAACCATGTTATTCATGTATATATACATACATGCATACACACAGACATACATACATACAGATATATATATATTAAATTTCAAAGATAAAACATTTAGATATTTAAAAATTATTTTTAAATAAGGAAATATTTTCGTTATTAAACTTTTCAGTGTTTTTTAATTGAAAGGAAATGCCATTTAATTTGGTTTTTGTAATATAGTTTTAAGTCCTTTACAATGTTTTTTAAATGAAAGGAAATGTGCTTTAATTTTTTTATAATACAATTTTATGTCCTTTATAGTGTTACCTTCATATTTTCAAATATATTTATTTTTAAACTTCGAAGCTAAGATATTTGATAGTTCAGTTTTAGATATTTAATGTTTATTTTTTATATAAATAAATATTTGTGTTATTAAAATTTACAGCGTTTTTTTAAATGAAAGAAAATGTGTAATTTTAAATTATTATTTCTTTTGTAAATAGTTTTATGTCCTTTAAAGTAATGTTTTTTTCTTTACAGTGAAGCAAAAGGCATTTTACGAAAACATATTTACAAAATTTTAAACTTCAGAGTTAAGATATTTGATAATTTAGTTTTAGATATTTAATGTTTATTTTTGAATAAAGAAATAATTGTATTATTATGTTTTTTTAAGATAGATGTATAGAAGTAGATGTGTGTATTATTTATAGATGTATTACTGATGTTATAATTGGGATATATGTTACCAATGTATTTGCTTCGTAAATATTATTCTACATAACATAGTTCCGCTACTTAGCTTCAACACTGCAATATTTTGCATAATAATTTGTAATTAATAATTTTTTCATAGTGTATAAAGTTAGAAAAGTTTTTAAACAAAAATTATTTAAAAACTTCCTTACTAGTTAGAGAGTAGTCAGTCGTTAATAGGTTTGAAAATCCTTATAAATAAAGTTTGAGCTCATAAAAATGTTTTCCCTTTTCATTTATTTCATAAATCTTATTCTGCAAAAAATAGCTCAGCAACTGGCGTAGGAACCACAGTTCGAGAAACAAAGTCCAAAATTATTCACGAAATCTTGAATTACATTCATATTTACGAAATGTAATCCAGATGTACATTTTTCATGAAAAGAAGGACTTAAAATAAATTCTTGATGGCAACTAAATAAGAAAGATTAAGATAAAAAAGTAATATTTAAAATCTGAATCTAGAAAAAAAAATATATAGTCATCATACATGCTTTTCAAAGTTTCTAAAAATAAACCATCATCAGCTAATACTTTTAAAATCTCTGCTTCAAGAAGACAGATCTCCAGCCAGGAATAAGATCAGATTTCAAAGGATTTGGAAAAGATCCATTACAGATGTCCCTTCAGACATTTTAATCCTGGTGTAATCTTTCCCCATGTAAGTACGCCTACTCCGATTTCGACCATCTGGACATGAAAAAAAGGACACAGGAGCCCCAATGAGATATTAAGTAGTTTTCCAGAAGGACTAAAGTTCGCCAAATCCAAAACTCCCCCCTCTTCAAGAAAACGAGACACGCAGTTAATGAGTGAATGAAGAAAAGTATAAAAGGGAGAAAAGAGAAACTTTAAAAGATTGTAGAAATGGAGATATTTGTTTCTTCTTTTTCTCCAGATAAGACTCTCTTTTTATGAAGCAAAGGATAAAGATCGCGGGCGAGGTCACCAGCAGATGCAGTGCAGCGAGATTCTTCGCAATAAACTGGCTATGATGGCCGAAATGTTGTGTTGGGATTTGGTTTGGTTTTCAGGACAAGTGAACTAAGACGTTATAGAGTTGGAAAGATATTTGGATTATAATATAAGGTTTACACTGAATACATGAGATTCTCTAGGGTTCATTTTAAAATATATCCTCACCCTAATATTAAGGAATAAATAGGCGAATGATTATGCAGTTTTAAATAATTTTTTGTTACATTTTATAAAATCTTATATATATTTTTATGAATATTTGTTTTCATGAAGAGCATTAATTTTATTTTAAAATATCATTGGTGTGTATGTTATTAAAAATATGACTGCCATTTATGTTATCAAAAACAATATTGGAATATATTAACAAAACGTATCATTGGGATATACTTTTCTAAATACATCATTAAGATATGTGTTACCAAAGTATCATTGAATTATATGTTACCAATCGTATAATTGAAGATATATATTGAATATTAATTTGTAATTATTAAAATAATAATTAATTAAATACATCTTTCAGTTATGATATTTTTTATCTTGTATATAACGAGAAATGCTTTTTTAGACAAAAATTATTAAAAAATATCCTTACTAATTAAAGAGTAAGATTTCAGTAGTTGTTGTAAGTTAGTCAGTCAGTCAGTAAGTCAGTTGTTAGTAAGCTTTGAAAATCAATACAAATAAAGTTTTTGCTCATTCAAATGTTTTCCTGTTTAATTTGCTTCCTCAATTTTATTCTGAATAAAATAGTTCAGTGCTTTAGCTTCAATACTGCAATATTTTGGATATTAATTTGTAATTATTAGAATAATTATTAATTAAATACATCTTTAATTTATAACTTTTTTTCAGCATGTGTATACCAGATATGTTTTTTAGACAAAGATTTTTTAAAAACATCCTTACAAATTAGAGAGTAGGCAGTCGTTAGTAAGTTCTGAAAATCGTTACAAATCAAATTTGAGTTCATTCAAATGTTTGCCTGGCTTTATTGGTTTCATAAATTTTATTTTGCAAAAAATAATTCAGACCTTGCTTCGAAATTATGCAACACAGTTCGAGATACAAAACACAACAGAATTCATGAAATCTTGTACTACATTCCCATTCATGAAATGAAATCCAAATAAATAATTAATAATTCAAATACTTGATGGCAACTAAATAAGAAAGTTTAAGATAAAAAGAAATAAAAAAGTAATATTTAAAAGCTGAAGACAGAAAAAAAATATATAGTCACAATACATGCTTGCCAAAGTTACTAAAACTATACCACTAAGAGCTAATACTTTTAAAATCTCAGCTTTAAGAAGACAAATTTCCAGCCAGGAATAAGATCAGATTTCAAAAGGATTTGGAAAAGATCCATTACAAACGTCCACTCAGACATTTTAATCCTGGTGTAATCTTTCCCTATGTAAGTACGCCTACTCCGATTTCTAAGTTTCACCATCAGGACATGAAAAAAAAGGACACAGGAGAGAGGACATAGAGCCCTTTTAAATTCGTATAGGGTGGGCCTAATGAGATATTAAGTAGTTTTCCAGAAGACAGGAACATCATTGAAATATGTGTAACCAAAAACAAAATTCGGATGTGTATAATAAAACAATTATTGGTATATATATCACTAAAAATGTCGCTAAGGTTTATGTTAACAAAAGTATCCTTAGGATAACGTTAAAGCAAGGGTATCATTAGGCTAAATGATATCTATCGTACGAGTATTATAGAGATACATGTTTCCAGAAACATTATCGGGATATACGTTACCAAAAACGTCGATTGGATATGTGTTACCAAAAACATCATTAGGATTTGTGTTATTGTAAATTAAATTGGGATATGTCTTACCAAGGGAACATTGGGATACGTGCAACTAAATATATCATTGGGATATGTGTTATCAAAAGTGTCATTGAATTATACGTTACCAAACGTACCACTGGGATATGTGTTATCAAAATAGTTTATATAGGGATAATTGCATTTTATTCTGGGAATTATAATAAATATGTAATTAAATTTCATTCTGAAAAAAGTTGTTCAGCGTCTGGTTCAGGAGCCACAGTTCGAGAAACAAAGTACAAAAATATTCATGAAACTTTGAATTACATTCATATTCATGAAATGAAATTCAGATGTACATTTTTCGTGAAAAGGAAGAGTTAATTCAAATATTTGATGGCAATTAAATAAGAAAGATTAAGATCAAAAGAAGAAAAAAAGTAATATTATAAAAATATATAGTCATAATACATGCTTGCGAAAGTTATTAAAAATATACCATCTCCAGGTAATACTTTTAAAATCTCTGTTGCAACAAGACAGATTTCCAGCCAGGGTTAAGAGATCAGATTTCAAAGGATTTGGAAAAGATCCATTACAGTCGTCCCTTCAGACATTCTAATCCGTGGGTAATCTTTCCCCATGTAAGTACGCCTACTCCGATCTTTAAGCTTCACCATCAGGACATGAAAAGGGACACAGGAGAGAAGACATAGCACCCTTTTAAATTCGTAAAGGGTGGTCCCCAATGAGATATTAAGTAGTTTTCCAGAAGGACAAGAAGTTTGCCAAATACAAAACTCCCCCCTCCTCAAGAAAACGAGACACGCATTTAATCAGGAAATGAAGAAAAAGTATAAACGGGAGAAAAGAGAAACTTCAAAAGATTGTAGAAATGGAGGAGATATTTATTTCTTCTTTTTCTCCAGATAAGACTCTTTTTTTATGAAGCAAAGAATGAAGATCGTGGGCGAGGTCACCAGCAGATGCAGTGCAGCGAGATTCTTTGCAATAAACTGGTTATGATGGCTGAAATGTTGCGTTAGGATTTGCTGTGGTTTTCAGGACAAGTGGACTAAGATATTATAGAGTTGAATGATATTTACTTTACAATATATGTTTTACACGGTATACATATTCTGTAGGGTTAAAATATACCTTCACTTAAATATCATTGCATAAATAGGCGAATGAATATGATATTTTATATAATTCTTTTGATACATTTTATAAGAGAATCGAATATATTTTTTATGGATATTTATTGTATTAATTTTATTTCAAAATATCATTGGTATGTATGTTATCAAAAATATGACTGTTATTAATGCTATCAAAAACAATATTGGAATATATGTTACCAAAAATTACATTTGGATATATGTTACCAAACGAATCATTGAGGCTATACTTTCCAGAAACATCATTGGGATATGTGTTACCAAAAACACAATTAGGATTCGTGTAACTAAGCACAACATTGGGATATGTGATACCTAAAGTGTCAATGAATTATATGTCATCAAACATATCATTGGGATATATGTTTCCAGAAACATCATTGGAATACATATTACTAAAGTATCAGAAGAAAAAGTAGTTCAGAACCGTGCTTAGAAATTGCTAACCACAGCTCAAGAGACAACGTCCAAAAAGCTTTATGAAATTTTGAATTATATTCATATTCATGAAATGAAATCCAAATGTTCATTTTTCATGAAAAAAAAAAGATTTGTTTCAAATACTTGATGGCAACTGAATAAGAAATATTAAGATAACAAGAAATAAAAAATTAATATTTAAAAGCTGAAGCCAGAAAAAAAATATATAGTCATAATACATGCTGTCAAAGTATCTAAAAATATACCTCCACCAGCTAATACTTTTAAAATCGCTGTTGCAAAAAGACAGATCTCCAGTCAGGAATAAGATCAGATTTCAAAGGATTTGGAAAAGATCCATTACAGATGTTCCCTTTAGACATTTTAATCCTTGAAGTAATCTTTCCCGATGTAAGTAAGCCTACTCCGATTTCTAAGCTCCACCGTCAGGACATGAAAAAAAAAGGACACAGGACAGAACATAGGGCCCTTTTAAATTCGTACAGGGTGCCCCAATGAGATATTAAGTAGTTTTCCAGAAGGGCAGAAGTTTGCCAAATACAAAATTCCCCCTCCTCAAGTAAACGAGACACGCATTTAAGCAGTGGACGAAGAAAAGTGTAAACGGGAGAAAAGAGAAACTTCAAAAGATTGTAGAAATGGAGGAGATATTTATTTCTTCTTTTTCTCCAGATAAGACTCTCTTTTTATGAAGCAAAGGATGAAGGTCGCGGGCGAGGTCACCAGCAGATGCAGTGCAGCGAGATTCTTTGCAATAAACTGGTTATGATGGCTGAAATGTTGTGTTTGGATTTGCTCTGGGTTTCAGGACAGGTGGACTAAGATGTTATCGAGTTGGAAAGATATTTGGATTATCATTTATGTTTTAGACTGAATACATGAGTTTCTCTAGGGTTAGTTTTAAGATAAATCTTCGATCTAATGTCACTGTAGGAATAGGCGAATGATTATGAAATTTTAAATAATTCTTTTGATACATTTTATAAGAGAATCGAAAATATTTTTATGAATATTTGTCTTCATGAGTAGTATGAATTTTATTTTAAAATATAATTAGCATATATGCTATCTAAGACTATATTTATATTACCAAAAGTAACATTAGGTCATATTTACCAACATTAGGTCATATTCGTATCATAAGGACATATAATTTTAGAAACATTGGGATGTGTGTTACCTTAAGCAAAATTTGCATATGTTTTTCTGAAAACGTCATTGAGGTATGTATTACTAAAAATATCATTGAGGCATATATTAACAAAAGTATCACTAGAATTATGGGTAAACCAAGGGTATCATTAGGATATATGTTTCAGAAACATTATTGGGGTATGTGTTACTAAAAACATTATTGGGATATGTGTTATCAAAAATGTCATTGGGATAAATGTTACAAAACATATTATAATATATGCTACCAAAAACGTCATTTGAATATATGTTAGCAAGGTATCATCGAGTACATATATGTTACTAAAATATCAGAAGAAAAAATAGTTCGGAACCTTGCTTAGGAATTGCTAACCACTGCTCAAGAAACAACATTCAAAAACATTTATGAAATTTTCAATTACATTCATATTCATGAAAGGAAATCCAAATGTTAATCTTTCATTAAAAAAAAAGATTTATTCCAAACATTTGATGGCGACTAAATAAGAGAGATTAAGATAAAAGAAATAAAAAAGTGATATCTAAAAGCTGAACCAAAAAAAAATATGTATAGTCATAATACATGTTGCGAAAGTTACAAAAAATATACCATCACCAGCTAATACTTTTAAAATCGCTGTTGCAAAAAGACAGATTTCAGCCAGGAATAAGATCAGATTTCAAAGGATTTGAAAAAGATCCATTACAGACGTCCCTTCAGACATTTTAATCCTTGCAGTAATCTTTTCCGATGTAAGTAAGCCTACTCCGATTTCTAAGCTTCACCATCAGGACATCAAAGAAAAGGGACACAGGACTGAGGACATAGCGCCCTTTTACATTCGTATAGGTTGGTGTCCCAATGAGATATTAAGTAGTTTTCCAAAAGGACAAGACGTTTGCCAAATCCAAAACTCCCCCTTCTTCAAGAAAACGAGACATGCATTTAATCAGTGAATGAAGAAAAAGTATAAACGGGAGAAAAGAGAAACTTCAAAAGATTGTAGAAATGGAGGAGATATTTATTTCTTCTTTTTCTCCAGATAAGACTCTCTTTTTATGAAGCGAAGGATGAAGGTCGCGGGCGAGGTCACCAGCAGATGCAGTGCAGCGAGATTCTTTGCAATAAACTGGTTATGATGGCTGAAATGTTGTGTTAGGATTTGCTCTGGCTTGCAGGACTAGTGGACTAAGATCTTATCGAGTTATCTATGTCTGTAGATGTGTAGGTAGTAGTACAAAGTTCGGGGATTCCGTAGAAGCTTATTATTACATTGTTCAGGGACTCTGTAGATGTGTAACAGTAGTACAGAGTTTCAGGATTCCGTGGGAGTGTAATAGGAATATTTAGTTTGGTGATTCTCTAGAAGCATATTAGTAGTACATAGTTCAGAAAATCTGTAAACTTTTATTAATACATAGTTCAGGGACTCTGTAGAAGCATATTAGTAGTACATAGTTCAAGAATTCTGTAACAAATAGTTCAAGAATAGTATAAGATATAGTATAAGAATACTGCAGTAGCGTATTAGTAGTACAAAGTTAAGGAATTCTGTAGAAAATATAAGTAGTCTTCTTTTTACAGCATTTTGAAGGTAGGAGTTTAATTATAATCATCCTGTATATAAAAAAATAATAATTCATTTTTCTTTTAAGTATTATTTCAGTTTTAATCACTGAGCCTTTATTTATTGAAAGGAGATTAATTGAATGCATATCTCTAATAAGACAAGAGACCTTTTAAACATGTTTGTTGTTGTTGTTGTTTCTTATCCCACTTGGCTGGCCACGAGCTCATACGTACTCAAGATTAAAGGGGAAGGAAGCGGCTTCTGTTGTGATGGAGCCCCCGTAGGTAGAAGTCTCACTTTGGCTCCGTGACGCTCTTACAGTCATAGGAGACCAGGACCTACAGCTTAAAGTGGATTCCGAACCACTACAAACATCCATGGCCCCGCCGGGATTCGAACCCGAAACCTGTGGCACCGAGCGCCCAGGTGGTCACCCATCCAAGTACTGACCGCGCCCAATGATGCTTGACTTCGGTGATCGAACGAGAACCGGTATATTCAGCATGGTAGGGCCGTTGGCCCTTTTAAACATGAAGTCCCAAAATGAAACATCAGAAAATCTGTGGACTTACTCCACTACAGCTCTGAGGACTGAGGCAAAAGTGTAAATGGAAACAGAAATGAAATTTTTAAATCCTTTTCCCACTCTATCTATCGCAACAGAATTTTTGTTTGCTTTTCTCATTTTTTTCTTCTTTTTTTTAGTTTCAAGAAAATTTTCAAATCGTTTCAATTGTTAGTGATGTTTTCTTTTTCTTTGATGCATAAAATGGCACTGTAGGGCATTTTAAATACTTGTGGAACTTTTGCCGAATACAATCAGCTTTTTAGTAAAGACAAAATTTAATATGATTTCTTTTGCTGTTATTTTGATTTTGAAAGATTAAAATATCAAACACAGTGTACTAAAGATAGAAAACAAATATTTTTATACAAGTTTTAACTCTTTCCTTCGAGGTATGATGGCCAAGTGGCTGGAGCTCTGAAGCTCGATCGGCTTTGAGTCCCGGAGGTGCCATGGATGTTTAAATAACATTTAGTTAATTTAACTATTTGGATGTATTTAAATTTGTTTGCAGTAGATCTGCTTTTAAGATATAATAAAATGTAATTAATTTAACTATTTGTATGATTTTTAAATTTGCCTGAATTAGATTTGCAATTAAGAGATAGTACTATGCAGTTAATTTAAAATATCTATTTAAACTATTTAACTATTTTTTTTGCTTTTCTTGAAAATGGTATTCCTTTCTTTCGTTTCAAGAAAATTGTTAAAAAATTGTTGTCGTTTTAATTGTTAGTTATGTTTCTTTTCTTTTTATCTTTGATGCTTAAAATGAGGCTGTAGGGCATTTTAAATACTTCTAAAACTTTTTCGTAATGAACTCGCGTGATCTACATTTATTCAAAAAGACAAAAACTAAGTTAATTTTTTGATAATATTTTAATTGATTTATTTTGAATTTTATTTATTTATTATTTATTATTTATTTATTTTGCATTGATTTTGGATTTGAAAGATTAAGAGATTAAACTCAGTGTCCTAATGACAGAAAATAAATATTTTTATGCAAAATTCAGAATAAAAGAAAAAATATAATCATAAGTTTTCTTTTTATTTTAATTAGATAATATTATTACAATATGATATTCATATTTGCTTATGTAATATTTAAGTAACAACAGTTATAGAGAAATTAAATTGTTTTAAAATTTTATTCGCCATTTTTCATTTTATTCCTGAAACGTACACCATGAAAAGTATCGATTATCCTTTTTTTATTCATACATTATTTTATAAAATCTTAGTTTTTAGTTTAAGATATAGATTTCCTGAAGAAAATACTGCAATGGTGAGTGTAAGGTCTCGGCCTATAATAGATGTATAACGGCTGCAAAAAACCAGTTTTCAATTTAAATTTCCCGGGCTTATGGTATATCAAGTTTCTTTTTCTTTTTTAGGTTACTAACACTGTCCTTGATATCTGTGTGAAGTTTTACGTCAAAACGTTTGTCGTCCAATGCAAGCATATTTACTAAAAATACTTTGCGAAAGAGTGCTTCAGGAATGATTACACTCAAGCACAATTTGCAAAACGGTGTCCCATGACTACACATCAAAAACGTGTCTGTGTCACTTCAAAGAAGACGCATAAAACGAATCAATTTCTTCCACGACCAGCAATTACGCCCCTTTCTGCGCCCCCAATCAACAAGCCCCAAAAGGGCATCACGTACGCCGGGGCGCACTTCTACCACAAAAGGCGCTGACGTAACGCACACCCTAAAAGATCCCTGTAACCGTGTTTGCTTATCTTTTCAGAGCAGGTAGCACTTTGGGGAGAGAGCGGAAATTAAATATGCCCTCCCGACACCCCCGCCCCTCCTCGGGGGTAGGGCAATTTCTGGAATTGGAATTTGCACGCCGCCTAATTTGGTTATGCCACCTAAGGGGGTTCTTGGCTTGGATGGGGGTAGGGGGGAGAAAGAATCCTCGTTTATTGTGGGGAAATTGGCGGGAAAGAAGAGAGAACGGGTGATGTATCGTTTCGGGAATGGTATCTCGTGGCAGCAGATGCGAGTATGAGAAGAGAATTATTTGGGTGTGAGCGTCGCGCTGCTTAATAGGTTTTTGTGCGGAATTTCCAAACAATAGCCTTTTCTTTTCTTTTTTGGATTAAGATACAAAAGAAAAGTATTCTCTAAAGTAGGTTTTTTATACATAATAAATAAGATTGGACTTTCTGATTTGCGTTTATTTATTCATAAATGGTTTATGGCAATGAGTGGCAGTTTAGCGATGCAGCATTTAAACAAATGTTCCATTTCTAATGGATGATTTAGTTTTTATATATGAATGTGTTTTACTGATTGATGTATTAGAAAAAATTCATCACTAAATTGCTTGAAATCATATATACCAATAATAAAGATACTGCATATATTTAATTATTAAGATTAAAGATATGTATGTATATGTTTACATGTCTACATGCGTTACGGGGAATCCACTTTAAACCGTAAGTCCCAGTCTAATATAATGACAGGTAAAGAGTTGGGGGGGGTGGTGTGACTCGAGTTTTAGCCTATCTTCAAGCTACACGTGCCCTCTGGGGGTTCTCAATGAGTAGCAGAGGTGCAGTCTTTGCTTATGGAATAAAGATTAACTGTCTGTATTTCCAGCTGCATTAGAACAACATATATATCGTCATCAACTTCATTGGTACTACAGCCCCCTGTTGGGGCAAGGCAGTCTGCCTACTAGCAGATTTCGAGACAGGAGAGGTTTTCTTTTTGCGGGATAGAGCTATCAGCTCTACGCCCAACGCTCTTACAGACATATTAGACCCGGCCCTACGGCATAAAGTCGATTCCGAACCACTACAATCATCCATGGCCCTGGGACTCGATTCTGCGGTACGAGCGTTCGAGCACTAAGCACTCGGCAACCAGGCGACTCATATATCGGTTATATAAATAAATAAATAAATGTATAATCAACTTTAAAAGGTAAGCAAAAAGAAGAAGAATTTTTTAACCTAAAACTATTAAATGATATCTAGATCTCTTAAATCTGGCACTAGATGCCAGAGGTTTCGGTTTCGAGTCGCAGAAGTTCCATGGATGATTCTAGTGGTTCGGAATCCACTTTGAACCGTAGGTAATGTGTAATAATATGCACTCGAGGATGGAAAATTGGCTCGCGCTATCCACTTTAGCGTTACTTGCCACCAGAGGTTGTTGCAGCATTTCATCTTATAGACGGTTCGAATGATATCCATGAAAATGAGTACGCACATATATTGGAACATGGAGAATAGATTCGCATTCTGTAGTTTTCTAGAAAAGAAGTGGATAACAACTACTGTGTAACATTCCGAACAGAAAAGAAGAGAACGTCTACTGTAACGTCGATTATACTACACTTAAAAAAAGGGGCCCACTTTCAGGTTCATGGGAACAATTTAATTTTTATTTACAATCACTATATATACACTGAAGTGACAAAAGTCATGGGATACCTCTTAATATCGTGTCGGCCCTCCTTTCGCCCGGCGAAGTGCAGCAACTCGACGTGGCATGGACTCAACAAGTCGTTGGAAGTCTTCTGCAGGAATATTGAGCCATGCTGTCTCGATAGACGTCCATAATTGTGAAAGCGTTGATGGTGCAGGAGTTTGGGCACGAACAGACCTCTCGATGATGTCCCATAAATGCTCGATGGGATTCATGTCGGGTGATCAAGGTGGCCAGATCATTCGTTGGAATTGTCCAGAATGTTCTTCAAACCAATCGAGAACAGTTGTCATCCATAAAAAGTTGTCATCCATCCGCATTGTCATCCATAAAAATCCCATCGTTGTTTGGGTACATGAAGTCCATGAATGGCTGCAAGTGATCTCCAAGTAGCTGAACATAAGCATTTCCAGTCAATGTTCGGTCCAGTCGCACCAGAGGACCAAGTCCATGCCATGAAAAAACAGACCACACCATTACGGAGCCACCATTAGCTTGAACAGTGCCTTGCTGACAGTTTGGGTCCATGGCTTCGTGGGGTCTGCGCCACACTCGAACCCTACCATCAGCTCTTACCAACTGAAATCGGGACTCATCGGACCAGGCCACGGTTTTCCATTCATCTAGGGACCAACCGATATGCTCACGTGCCCACGAGAGTCGCTGCAAGCGATGTCGTTCTGTCAGTAAAGGCACTCGAGTCGGTCTTCTGCTGGAATAGCCCAAGAAAGCCAAATTTCTCCGCACAGTTCTAACAGACAAGTCCCTTGTACGTCCCACATTGATTTCTGCGGTTATTTGACGCAGTGTTGCTTGTCTGTTAGAATTTACGACTCTTTGCAGACGTCGCCGGTCCCGGTCGTTAAGTGCAGGCGGTCGACCACTGCGCTGTCCGTGGTGGGATATTATGTCTGAAATTTCATACTCTGGGCACACTCTTGACACAGTGGATCTGGGAATGTTGAATTCCCTAACGATTTCCGAAATGGCATGACCCATGCCTCTAGCTCCAACTAACATTCCGCGTTCAAAGTCTGTTAATTCCCGTCGTGCGGTCATCGTCACGTCAAAACCTCTTCACATGAATAACTTGAACAGAAATGAAAGCTCTGTGAAAGCACTGCGCATTTATACCTGTTCTACGCGATGCTACTGCCATCTGAAAATTTGCATATTGGTATCCCATGACTTTTGTCACTTCAGTGTATATACAGAACTCTATTTATAAGGAAATGAAAATTAAAGATATAAGTTGAAACAGATACACTATGTATGAAAATGTTTGGTATATTTTACCTAGCATTACTAGCATTCTATGCAATAGAATGCTAGGTATGTAGAAAATTCAGAATTATCGCGTTATATCATGTGACTTGGTGCTATATTATTGCGCTGTAACGTCTCGGCATATATTAGACGAATAACGGCTTCAAGAAGAGAAGGCCACTTTCCAGTTCGTAGGAACACTTTAATTTTTAATTACAAACATTAAATATATATACAGAATTATATTTGTACAGAAATGAAAATTAAAGAGATAAATTAGATACACAAGTGCAGTTCACTCCAAATTTGGAGATTTTCAGAGTTCTCGACTCTACGTCAAATCTCAAAACATGTGTCTGCGGCAGACCTTCATTATCACACGGCGTGATAAACGAAATCACAAGGGGTTCATTTCGAGTAATGGCCTATTCAGCTCCTTCAGACAAAATACTAAGGAAATTGTTTCATTCAAGGATGATGCACAAAATGTATTTTTATACGTATGTATACGTTTAAATAATGGGCTATATATGTAAATTTTACAATGCTCCTATGATCCTATTAGACGTGGACCTACGGTTTAAAGTGAATTCTGAACCACTACAAACATCCATGGCACCGCCAGGAAGAGAACCAGAAACCTGTGGTACCGAGGTCCAGTTTGGTCATCAGGCGCCTTATTGAAAAAAATTCATACGATTAAATTTCTGTTTTAAATTCATTTTATTATATTCTATTTTGAATATATTTAAAAAAAATTTATTCTGAATAAAATTTGTCATCTACGAGTAAATATTAATTTCATTTGTGAAATCTACAAGGAAATATTAATTAGTATTATATCTGCATTATGTGTTAAAGTTTTGTCGTTCAATGTAAGCATGTTTACTAAAAATACTTTACGAAAGCCTACGTCGAAATTAATTACTCTCAAACACCCTTTCCAAAACAGTGTCCCATGACTGCACATCAAAAGCGTGTCTCTGTCACTTCAAAGAAGACGCATAAAACGAATCAATTCCTTCCCACGACGGGACATTTTACAACGCTCCTATTAGACAGGGACCTACGGTTTAAGATGAATTCCGAAACACTACAAATATCCATGCACCGCCGAGAGTCGAATCCAAAACCTGTGGTACCTAGTACCAGAGCGATAGCCAGTCGGCCATCAGGCGCGTTATTTGAAAAAAAAATTCATACGGTTAAATATTTATTTTATATAGAATATAATAAATATTCATTTTATTACATTCTATTTTGAATATATTTAACATAAATTCATTCTTACTAAAATTTGTAATAGAAAAACCTACAAGGAAATATTAATTATTATTATATCACTATATCTCTATTATAAGTAAAATGTTTGTCGTTCAATGTAAGCATATTTACTAAAAATACTTTATATTTCGAGAACATGTTTCGGAATTGATTACACTCAAGCAAAAATTTGCAAAACGGTGTCCCATTACTGCACATCAAAAACGTGTCTGTGTCACTTCAAAGAAGACTCATAAAACGAATCAATTCCTTCCCACGACGACCCATTACGCCAATCAACAAGCCCCAAAAGGGCATCACGTACGCCGGGGCGCTGACGTAACGCACACCATAAAAGATCCCTGTAACCAGGTTTGCTTATCTTTTCAAAGCAGGTAGCTCTTTGGGGAGAGGGCGGAAATTAAATATGCCCTCCCAACACCCCTCCACACCCTTAGATGGGGCTGGGGTAGGGGGTAGGGCAATTTCTGGAGATGGCTGTGCTGCTGCTTCTAGAATTGGAATTTGCAAGCCGCCTAATTTGGTTATGCCGCCGTAGGGGGTTGTTGTCTTGTTTGGTGGTTGGGGGTAGGGCGGAAAAAGTTTATTGGGGGAAATTGGCGGGAAAGAAGAGAAACCGGGTGATGTATCGTTCTGGGAATCGTTTTATCTCGTGGCAGCAGATGCGAGAAGGGAAGAGAATTATTTGGGTGTGAGCGTCGCGCTGCTTAGTAGATTTTTGTGCGGAGTTTCCAAACAATAGCCCCTTTTTATTTTGATTAAGATACAAAAGAAAAGTATTCTCTGAAGTAGGTCCTTTATGGATTATAAATAACATTGGATTGCTGATTTGATATATATTTATTCATAAATGTTTTTATTGCATTGAGAGGCAATTTAGAGATGCAGCATTTAAACAAATGTTCGATTTGTAATGGATGATTTAGTTTTCAAATATAAACGCTTTTTACTGATTGATGTAGTAGAAAAAATTCACCATGGATATCGGAGATATATATATATATATATATATATATATTTGGATACGTGGATGTTTGTAAGTGGTTCTGAATCCACGTTGAATTGTAAATCCCAATCTAATATGCAGAAAATGATTGTACAGCGTCAAACCAAACCAATGAAACGAAATAATAACCATAATTTTATGTATAATAAGTGATAAAATACATTATCTTTGTATGATATTCTAACACTAACAATTATTTAATATAAATTAGATCGCAATTTTTTTTTGGTGTAGGCCCTGAAGGACTATCTCCTCTACAACTCATATTACATTATTTTTTTAATAACTAATAAAGTTATAAATTCGAAAGCACATACTTTTACAACTAGATTCTAACCTTTAGTTTTCGTTTGTTTGTCTTTCTACGGCCATTTTGTGCACACTTTAGGTTAATTAGACCAAGACATACAGTTTAACGTGGATTTCGAACCACTCACAAACATCCGTGATACAGCCAGGATTTGAACCTGAAGCCTGTGATACCACACGTCAGAGCAGTAGGCAATTGGCCATCAGGCCGCGATTCTAACTTTAATGCCACTCCAATAACACCAGAGACACTTTACGTATATTGCCGTTTGAGGCATGGAATATATGTTCAGGCTTAACTTTTCCCGCGCGAAATCGTGATTGGCAACTGATAAAAACAATCCACATTTTTCAGTGTTAAACTGCCGTAAAGAATGTGCTAGAAATTTAAAATTGAGCTAAGCTGAGATGATTGATTACCTGTCTGACACCGTAACTTCTAAAATACCTGTAGATAGGCCCCCTTTCAATTAACTTTACTCGCAAGTGTTTGAAAGACTCCTGCAGGATATTCGTAAACAGTTTTGATGAAATAAAAGAGGTGATTGTCGCCATCAAAAAGAGCAATATTAATCAGGGGTAGGCACAATTTCATAGTAGTAGTAGTCGAGTATTTTATACCGCTCCTGATTTTTATTTTACTTTTATGAACTGGAATTTTTTTCAAATTGATTAAAAAGAATTTGTAGAACAAATTCAATGATTTGTATTGAACTCACATCTATAAGCACATTTTTTAAACGAACGAAATATTTATTATTACTTTAAAGGTATACCTTTAAAGTAGTAACAAATATTTATAAAGTAGTACATATATATTATATAGTATTAATCTACGTTTATATGTAATAATAATAGTAAACACAAAATAATAACTCCTTATGTTTCAGTTTATATGAAATATGTCCTTATGCTTCACTCAAAAAAATGTCTACAATGGGTCGAAATCTAATACGGTGATATATAATTTTATAGGCGGCTCGCGAGTTATAATGCATTTCCAAAGTGGTCCACAATATTATTTGGGTTCACCACCCCTGCACTAGATGTTGCTGTGAACCGAGTAGGATAAGAGATAACGTATATTTTTGAATTTTAAATTTACTTAAAAAAACACGTATATCCCATAAAAAGTCACCGTAGTAAATTAACAGACAGCAATCAATTACAGAATAGCTTAAAGCAATCTGAAAAAATCTGAAGAATCTGATCATATAGCATCTTAAATCACAAAGACTGAATGGCTGTCCAAATGGCCAATTTTTGGGTAAATTTAGTGCCCTTCTCCCTCAGATGTTCAATTTGTTGTCAAATCTTGATGGCCAATAGAATCCTTTTTGTAATGACGTTCATTGATTACCATGTTGAATCTTTTATCACTCCTTGCAGTCGCTATTTTCACTTAAATTCGGTGTTTTGCGACCTACACTTCCAGATTTCTCCAGATTTTTAATAAAATAAAACAAACTAATTATTTTTTAAAAAATGAATCTGTAATCTTTACCCCAACTTTTTAAAATATCCTCAACTCTCGACTTCGATTCCTAACATTTGATAATAACTATGAAACTCAGGCTGGTATTCCACTTTTAGTGTCCGAAAGCAGTGCCTTCAAACTGCATCCAACAAGTTAGCCATATAGCATTTTTCCCCACGACAAGAGATATAGTATTTCCGTTACCACAGGAAAGGAATGTATATTCTTTACGAATATCATATTGACGATTTTTTCGTGGATATTTATACTACATGCAATTAGTGTCTTCTTCTAATGAGGATAGGAGATATTTGGTGCCGTGCATAAGGATGCATCATGTAATTAACGAATGTCTGTGCCATCTCCACAGGTCGAAATAATTACAGATGGAATATGGACTATACCATGTGTTGTTACAACGTGATTGGAGATAGACCATGTGAATGTCTATTCCAATAAGAAATGAGGGAAACTCACACCTCAGCCTTGCCTCCCTGCACATTTGACGGATTTTTTTAAAGGAAGGTTTTTGGGGAAGAATAGAGGGGAGTTCTGCAACGAGTCGACAACGAGTGTTGCTTTTCTCTTTTACTCTGAAGTGACAAACAGGTCGGAGTTTCCGCCTGTTTCTAAAGTGAATCCCATGCGGTTTCGTGTATCAAGCCGTGTGATAATTAAAGTCTGCAGCAAGCCAGGCAATTAGATTCGACGTAGTGGGTACTACTATTCATATTGTTTCAAAATAAATCTGTGCAACTTGCATAATCGGCTTGCAAAGTACTATTTCATTCAGTTTAATTACTTTATATTTAGACGTACAACATTTCAGATCAATTATTTTATATTTTGACGTACACCATTTCAGATCAATTATTTTATATTTTGACGTACACCATTTCAGATCAATTATTTTATATTTTGACGTACACCATTTCAGATCAATTATTTTATATTTTGACGTACACCATTTCAGATCAATTATTTTATATCTTGACGTACACCATTTCAGATCAATTATTTTATATTTTGACGTACACCATTTCAGATCAATTATTTTATACTTTGACGTACACCATTTCAGATCAATTATTTTATATTTTGACGTACACCATTTCAGATCAATTATTTTATATTTTGACGTACACCATTTCAGATCAATTATTTTATATTTTGACGTACACCATTTCAGATCAATTATTTTATACTTTGACGTACACCATTTCAGATCAATTATTTTATATTTTGACGTACACTATTTCAGATCAATTATTTTATATTTTGACGTACACCATTTCAGATCAATTATTTTATATTTTGACGTACACCATTTCAGATCAATTATTTTATACTTTGACGTACACCATTTCAGATCAATTATTTTATATTTTGACGTACACCATTTCAGATCAATTATTTTATACTTTGACGTACACCATTTCAGATCAATTATTTTATATTTTGACGTACACCATTTGAGATCAATTATTTTATTTTTGACGTACACCATTTTCAATTATTTTATATCTTGACGTACACCATTTCAGATCAATTATTTTATATTTTGACGTACACCATTTCAGATCAATTATTTTATATTTTGACGTACACCATTTCAGATCAATTATTTTATATTTTGACGTACACCATTTCAGATCAATTATTTTATATTTTGACGTACACCATTTCAGATCAATTATTTTATATTTTGACGTACACCATTTCAGATCAATTATTTTATACTTTGACGTACACCATTTCAGATCAATTATTTTATATTTTGACGTACACCATTTCAGATCAATTATTTTATATTTTGACGTACACCATTTCAGATCAATTATTTTATATTTTGACGTACACCATTTCAGATCAATTATTTTATATTTTGACGTACACTATTTCAGATCAATTATTTTATACTTTGACGTACACCATTTCAGATCAATTATTTTATATTTTGACATACGCCATTTCAGATCAATTATTTTATATTTTGACATACGCCATTTCAGATCTAAGCCAGATAAAAATTAAATCATTTGATACAGAAAATTCTGTGAAACAACACCCACGGTGACACATTGAAAATAAACAGAACAACACATCATAACTCGAGGTTATGGCTTTCCTTTTATCGATATTTAACTCGTACTCTCTTCCCTCAGTACGGATTTTCCGCCTATTTTTCTGTAGCGCAAATTATATCGATTACTGGGAAAGACTTCTTAATCGATGATTTGTAGCTCAGAGCGAGTTTCTAATCAGTAAATGGAGATGCTCGTGCCTCTTAAATGCACCGGGTTAAGGCGATAGAAAAAAAGATTTTTATATTTCAGAAATCAAATTAAAATGGAATTATATTCCTTCGCAGTGAGTTCTCGGTTATTAAATATTAAAGAGGTACTTTTAAAAGTTGTGAATATTTCTGTGAAACAATTTTCAGGGCGTGGGAGTGGGACCAAAAAGGAACATATCGAAGAAAAACAGAACAGAAATTTAAATATAATTTTATTTAAAGTATCATTTTGAGAAGTGATAGGTTTTTTTTTTTTATTTATTTGAATTTGCTTGGAAATCGTGCCAATCGGGCGTGTATGTTTAAGTAATGTAATTATGTTGAGTGTTCAGTTTTGATAAAAGTTGCAAATGGATATAAATGTTTGCTTCTGATTAGGGATTGCAATACCGGTATACCGAGATACCGAATATCGGTATTTTGAGCCATTTTTACAATTTTGTAATGCCAGTATTCACAAGCTTAAATACCGTTTTTTCGGTATTTACTAGAAATTTTGAATACTTATCTGAAAACTAGAAATTCTTATCTGTGAAAACAAGGTTGTAGTTGTGAAGAAAGTGTGTAATATTTCGATATTTTTTTTAAATTGGAGAGTTTGTTATTCACATTGTATTTGCATATCATACTTTAGAGTTCCATTTAGTTCAAAATATTTTTCAGGTTTATTATAGATATATATATATACTCATAAATAATACCCCATAATAATGAATAAGAATAACTTTAAAGAACATAAAAAATCAGTTGATAATACTTCAGTTTGGTTTCATTATTTATATGATGAAAAAAATAGGGTGGCACATTGTAAAAAATGTTCAAGAGTTATTAAAGTAAATGGAGGAAGTACAAGCGGACTCCATATACATTTAAAAACGAAACATGATACAGAGGAACGAATCTAATTGCGATGAAGATACAAACTTAAGCACAGTTTCTAAGCCCAAGCCATCAGGAATTTTAGATTATTATTTTTAAAAAAAAGTTAATTTGGATAAAATTATAAGTAAAATGACAGCATTAGATGGTTTGCCATTTCGAGTGTTTTTAAAACAAAAACAAACACATGTGTTTTTAAAACAAAAAAACACATGTGTTTTCTTTCTTTTTCTAAAATTTCTACTACCGGTATCCTGGTGTTGAGATCTAAAAAATACCGAATACCGGTATTGAACTTTTGGTCCGATATTGCAATCCATACTTCTGATATATGAAAGGAATGCGATAAACAGTGCCTCGGAATTCTGTTTTCTATATAAAAGAAAAACATTTAAAAAATGCTTGTAAAACGCTTAATGTATGCAGAATTTTTGTAATTCTTCATCTAAATCCGCATTCACACCAAGGCACTTAACGTTTCTTTTCTCCACACTTCACCCCATACCTAGGGCTCTGTAGTCCTCTGTCAGTTAGCAAAGCGTGAAAGAAACACTGGTGAATCTCGTATATATCTTGAACAGCCCAACGGTGAATGGTGAGGGAAGGACAGTGTCTTCTGGGAGGATTTTTAAGGGTAACTGCTCTGCATGTGAGCCTGATGCATTTGAAATTGTGGCCTGATAGCCAGTCGGCCTGCGCTCTGGCCTTTGGTGCAACAGGTTTGAACCCTTGTGGTGTCCTGGATGTTTGTGAGTGGTTCAGAATCCACGTTAAACTGTAGGTCCCGGTCTAATTAGTTCAAAGTGTGCACCAAATGACCATAGAGAGACAAATAAAACCACATTTGGTCCTATTTGTTTTCAGAGGTCATAAAACAGATGGGAGTATGATAAGGAATTTGTATATTAAAGATAAAATCACAATTGATGTTGTTGTTGTTAATAATCCCACTTGGCAGTCATCTAGACCAAGACCACGAACCCGTATGGACACATGGTTGAAGGGAAAGGGGAGGGGCAGCTTTTGTTTTGATGTCGTAGCACCCATAGGTAAAAGTCTGACTTTGGTCCGTGACACTCTTACAGTCATATGAGACCGGGACATAAGGCTTAAAGTGGATTCCGAACAACTACAAACATTTTTATCATCACCGATTCAAACCCGAAAACTCTTGTACCAAACGCAAGACAATCAATCCTTCAGGCCATAGTCACATTTAGAAATCCCATTATTAAAATTACTGCAATCTGTGATAATACTTTTTCTGCTTAAGTTTTAGTGTGAGGAAGGAATTAGAATATATAAAAATATTTTTAATATATTAGAATTATTTTTATGCTATTATACAACTATTGGGTTTTCAGATTGAAACTCAACATCTCGAAAATGAAATGAAAATGTTCCTAACCAGAGAGTTCCTCGAATTAGTTCTGTGAGCAGGAATAAAAAAGATAGCAGAGAAAAGCATTTATTCAGATGTCTTATTAATTGTAGCATTTTCTTTCGCATGGAAGCATTTAATTAAATTAGAAATAATTGAACCAGTAAATAATAATAAGAAAGTATTTAATGAAAGAGCGGAAACAACGGTTATTTTTATACCCTGCAATGTGACTTCTTGAAAATTCCCTTTTAATTAGTACTTTATACATACGTATAGCATATACAAAAAGAAACAAATTCACGAAAGAAATTTAGAATCAACAGAAATTTAAGTTATATTTCCTAGTAAGAACTCTTCTACGTAGCTTCACTTTAGCGAGGAACCACGTAGGTGATCTATCAGTCCGGGAACACTACGATCCTATTAGACCGGGACATACTGTTTAAAGTGGATTCTGAAACACACCACATCACTGTGCTTAGACCTGAATTGTCCCTTTATAGCTTGGAAATAAAGAAAAGAAGTTGATTGGGCTTCGTGAAGCTCTACAGTCGTAGGATTTAAAGGGGATTCCGAACACTACAAGAAAAAAATGGCACCGCCGAAACTCGAAACCTGTGGCACTGCGTGCCTAAGCGCTACACAATGGGACATTCAGCACCCCCCAATTAAAAAACCTTAATATATTATATAAAGCAATGTTTCTTAATTTTTCGAAAACCTTTTATTTTATGGGTCGAAAAGTATAAAGTGCCTGTCTTATGTGTATCTCTTACATTTTATTTAAAAAAAATAATTTTAAATAAAATATAAGAGAATTCAATAAAATATAAGAATATTCTTAAATATATTTAAAAAATTAGTTTTCTTTTATACATTTGAAATTACTAGCCTGGAAAGAGATGGACTGCTTTTAAAATCTTACATATATATATATAATCTTACATATACACTGAAGTGACAAAAGTCATGGGATAGCAATATGCAAATTTTCAGATGGCAGTAGCATCGCGTAGAACAGGTATAAATGCGCAGTGCTTTCGCAGAGCTTTCATTTCTGTTCAAGTTATTCATGTGAAGAGGTTTTGACGTGATGATGACCGCACGACGGGAATTAACATACTTTGAACGCGGAATGTTAGTTGGAGCTAGACGCATGGGTCATGCCATTTCGGGAAATCGTTAGGGGAATTCAACATTCCCAGATCCACTGTGTCAAGAGTGTGCCGAGAGTATGAAATTTCATTCATAACATCCCACCATGGACAGCGCAGTGGTCGACCACCTGCACTTAACGACCGAGACCGGCGACGTCTGCAAAGAGTCGTAAATTCTAACAGACAAGCAACACTACGTCAAATAACCGCAGAAATCAATGTGGGACGTACAAGGGACTTGTCTGTTAGAACTGCGCGGAGAAATTTGGCTTTCTTGGGCTATTCCAACAGAAGACCGACTCGAGTGCCTTTACTGACAGAACGACATCGCTTGCAGCGACTCTCGTGGGCACGTGAGCATATCGGTTGGTCCCTAGATGAATGGAAAACCGTGGCCTGACCCGATGAGTCACGATTTCAGTTGGTAAGAGCTGATGGTAAGGTTCGAGTGTGGCGCAGACCCCACGAAGCCATGGACCCAAACTGTCAGCAAGGCACTGTTCAAGCTGGTGGTGGCTCCGTAATGGTGTGGGCTGTTTTTCATGGCATGGACTTGGTCCTCTGGTGCGACTGGACCGAACATTGACTGGAAATGCTTATGTTCAGCTACTTGGAGATCACTTGCAGCCATTCATGGACTTCATGTACCCAAACAACGATGGGATTTTTATGGATGACAACGCGCCATGTCACCGGGCCACAACTGTTCGCGATTGGTTTGAAGAACATTCTGGACAATTCCAACGAATGATCTGGCCACCTAGATCGCCCGACATGAATCCCATCGAGCATTTATGGGACATCATCGAGAGGTCTGTTCGCGCCCAAAATCCTGCACCATCAACGCTTTCACAATTATGGACGTCTATCGAGACAGCATGGCTCAATATTCCTGCAGAAGACTTCCAACGACTTGTTGTGTCCATGGCACGTCGAGTTGCTGCACTTCGTCGGGCGAAAGGAGGGCCGACACGATATTAAGAGGTATCCCATGACTTTTGTCACTTCAGTGTATATATATATATATATATATATACCTAAACGGAGATGAATAATTCATATGACTGTGTAATAACTTATTCTCTTTGGTTTGCTTGTGTATGATCTATGGCCTAAGTTATCGCGAGGCAAACAATCTGTGTTCTGGTTAATGTGGGTGATTATAGTTCTGGCCTCTAAAATAACGCTATTCGGAAATTTGAGGGTCTGTTTCTCTACCAAAAACACTAATTTTTTTTCCTGTAAATATACTGAACTTACTTTTCTTGTTAACACATAACTGGGGGTTCTTTTAAACAAACATTAACAAACAGGAAAATTTATCACCTCGTAAATTGAATGACGTTAACGGCCTTTACAAAACCATGAAACCATGCGCCATAGTGTAGGGGCTAATGGGATAGCGTAGGGTACTTTCTGGTGCAAATTGATTTAATGAACAATGTCTCAACATATAAAACTAAAAACAGACCTCTAAAATATCCAGTCAAGAATGCAATAGTTCATCTCGTAAAAGTGTGTTTTCATAAGGAAACTAAAAGCACTAAATATGCACGGACGGAATAACATGTTATTTTAACATGCCTACCTCATACTTAAATATTGGAGTCGTTAATGTGTTGGGCTTTTTTTAAACATTAGTATTAAATCTTAAATTTTTGTCAATTATTCTGTATTTGATGCTAATTTTATATTTTTGAAGGGAGGTAATTTAAATTAGTTTGCATCTTAATGGTTTCCATGTAAACCATATTTTACGTAAATTAAAATTTATTGTAATTTTTTTTTCTGTATAAAAAAGGAATTGATTTTAATACCTTTAAATGTTTTTGATATCGAATTTTGTTTTTCAATAGAAGATATTTAATTTGATATGATGACGTAATTTTAATTACTTATGCTTGTATGATTGCTATTGCTTGTATGATTGTATGCTTGTATGAAAAATAAGAATTATCTTATTTTGATAATTAATAATAAAAATTTAATCATTTGATTTAATTTATCCTCAAAAGATAAAATCATCCAAATGATTATATTTTTACTTGGCATAATCTCAGACTTATTATTATCGTTAATTTGTGGTGCTTTTTTAACATTAATATTAAATTTTATATTTTTGTTAAGTATTTAGTATTTGATTCAAATTTTATATTTTTAAAGGGAGTTTAAATTAATTTAGTTTGTATTTTAATAGTTTCCTTGTAAAAAATATTTTACATGGATGAAAATTTAAAACCAACCTATTGTAATTTTTTTATGTAAAAAGTATTTGATTTTAATACTTTTAAATTTTTTTCTGCAAAGAGTTCTGTTTTTTAGTGAAAGATATTTAATATAGCAGAATGATGTATTTTTAATTACGTATTCTTATAAGATAAAATAATCTATTTAAATGTAATCCATCTAATCCATTTTAAACTTACAATCCATTTGAATCTACATGTATTTGTACCAATGAACATTTGCCTTAACGGTATTCTAATGTAATTTGAAAACTACGTCATTTAGAGATTTTTTAGTTTTTTTTGTAGCTATTATTCTTTAAGCTTGTGTCTGGCCAACATAATATCAATAAATCCTATTTAAATATTGTTTAATTAAACAATACTCATTTACTTCCTTGTGCGTTTGTATGGTGCTACATATTATTGTCTAGTGCCATCTGGTGGCTTAATTTAGAAATACTCTTTTATTTAATGTTAATTGTAAAAGTTATTTGAATTAAAATTAATTATCGCCAATATTCAGTTTTTGAAGCATAAGCTACTGTGTTCTTTTTTAATTTAATTTTTGTTTCTCTCAAATATTCTGTTATACGGTCCTATTTAATTTTGACTTTTTTTATAATAGTTGTGAACACTAATTTTTTTTTACAATTTGACAAAATAAAATTATCAATTTTTTTCAGATACTTTATATTCGTTATTGAGGTTTCTTAATTTTTTCCCTCTTCTTTTAAAAATTTTTGTATAATAGATGAAAGTTACCAAAATTAAACACCAAAGAAATAGTCGCTTTTTAAAAAAAGGTCTGGCGATTTTTTTTTATCACAAAATTTTTATAAAAATAGAAAGGAATACGAAATAAAAAACCCCATTAAATTATAAATTTAAAAGAAACCTGAATTATAAATTAAAAAAACAACAACCTGTTGTTGATACTAATCCCCCTTGTACAGGAAAAGGTACACCCGATCCAAAGTACCCCTCCGCAAGCGACTGGTCAAGGGCTAAGGGTAGTATGCAGCTTCCATTTAACGAGGAACCACGAGGACTGAAGATTGACTTAACCTCAAGACAATGCTCTAAGATCCTACTAGACTCTGACCTACGGTTTAACGTGAACTCTGAATTACTGCTACTACACTACACCACATCTCTGGGACTAGAGCTGAATTGCCATTACACCGTTTGGGAATAATGTGAGTGACAAGTTTGGGCTCTCTGACGCTCTACAGTCATAAAAGATCGGGAACTACGGTTTAAAGTGGATTCCGACCAGCTACAAACATCCATGTCACCGCTGGCACTCGAACCCAAAACCCATGGCACCGAATGTAGAAGCGATAGATACTACGTCATTGTAGCGCCATGTAATAGGTCCAATTTTGAATCTAAACCTTCCAGAAACCCACTCGAAGACACACAAAAAATTTCATCAGAATTGGTCAAACCGTTTAGGAATTCAGTGACAAACACACGTACAGAAGAATTATATCGATTGCAGCACCACCTAATGGGTTCAATTTTAAATCTAAACCATCCAGGGACCCACTCAAACATAGATAAAAAATTTCATCCAAATCGGTCCAGCCGTTTAGGAAGTACAAACACCAGTGACAAACACATGTACAGAAGAATTATATATATTACGTAAATTACGTAAATGCAGTTGAATAATTCATATTCCTTAGTAATAACTTTTCTCTTTGGTTTGCTTGCGCACGATCTATGGGCGAAGTTATCGTGAGGAAAACAATCTGTGTTCTGGTTAACATGGATTATTACAGTAAGGCCTTTAAGATAAAGCTTCTCGGAGATTTGTGGGTATACTTCTATGCCAAAGATGCCAATTTTTTTTTCTTTAAATATACTTAACTTACTTTTCTTGTTAACACATAACTGGCGGTTCTTTTAAACAAACATTGAAAACAGGAAAATTTATCACCTCGTAAACTACTACACCACACCACATCACTGTGCTAGAGCTGAGTGGCCTCTTTACTGTTTGGGAATGGCATGGGTGAGAAGTCTGATTGCGATCTGTGACGCTCCACAGTGTGAGACCAGGACCTAAAGCTTAAAGTGGATTACGAACCATCCATGGCACCGAGGGTACTCGAATTCAATACCTGTGGTATAGAGCGCTAGGCACTCGACTATCCAGTACTCATTCCGAGCCTTAATAAATATATAATATAAAATAATGTTTCTTAATGTTTCTTAATAAAGTAACCGTTTTACGTGTATCTCTTATATTTTGTTTAAAAAAAATACTTATTTTATAATTTTCTTTTATGCATTTGAAATTACTAGCCTGAAATGAGATGGCATGCTTTTGTATGTAGAGTAAGCTTTTTTTTGTAAGCTTACATACATATAACTTAAATGGAGATGAATAATTCATATGGCTGAGTAATAACATATTCTCTTTGGTTTGCTAGCGTATGATCTGTGGCCGAAGTTATCGCGAGGCAATCAATCTGTGTTTTGGTTAATGTGGGTTATTAGAGTTCTGGCCTCTAAGATAAAGCTATTCGGAGATTTGTGGGTCTACTTCTACGCCAAAGATGCCAAATTTTTTCTTTTTAATTATGCTGACTTACTTTTCTTGTTAACACTTAACTGGGAGTCCTTTTAACAAACAGTACAGAACAGGAAAATTTATCACCTCGTAAATTAAATGACGGCCCTGAGAAAGCCATGCTATAGTGTGGGGGCTAATGGGATAGCGTAGGGTGCTTTCTCGCGCAAATTGTTTTTAATGAACAATGTCTCCAATATATAAAACTAAAAACAGACTGCTAAATTATTCGGTAAAGAATGCATTAGTTCGTCTCGTAAAAGTTTGTTTTCACAATGAAACTAAAAGCACTTAAATTACACGGACAGAATAACATGTTATTTTAACAGTTATGACTGCCTCCTACTTAAATAATGGAGAGTCGTTAACGTGTGGAGCTTTTTTAACAATAACATTAAATTTTATATTTTTGCTAATAATTCAGAAATTGAAGCAAATTTTATATTTTTAAGGGGAATTTAATTTAAATTAGTTTTCATCTTAATGGTTTTCATGTAAAACCTATTTTACATTAATAAATATCTAAAAAATACTTATGTAAATGGACACATAATTTTGAAACTGTTTTTAAAAGAAGCTTTCAGTACAATAGTATTTTTTTTTTAATAAACAGAAAAAAATATTTCATATGGTACTTTTATGATGCTTAGTATCATAAAAGTACCAATATATATGCGCTATGATGCGTTATATCATAAAAGTACCAATATATATGCGCTATGATGCGTTATATCATAAAAGTACCAATATATATGCGCTATGATGCGTTATATCATAAATATACCAAGTCATCTAATATTCTAGCAAGGATGTTATATGATTATTATATTAAGCATTTATGATGGAGTGTTCCTAAAATTGCAGTGTAAGAATTGAAATAGTGAAAAAATAATTCTGAATCTTTTTAAAAATTCACCTTGCAGTACTATAGAATTTTTCTTCTTTCAATAAAGAAAGAAAAAAAATATTTTACATAGCACTAATTCTCAAATGATATAATCTAATTCATCTAATTCTCCAATAATGGTATAATGTGAATATTATGTTAATATATTTTGATATAGTGTTCTTAAATTTTCAGTGAAAGAATTGAAATAGTGAACGCCTAATTCTGAAACTTTCTTAAAAACTAAACGGGCGGCCTGATGGCCAGTTGGCCATCGCTCTGGCCTTTGGATACCAAAGGCCTTCAGGTTGGTATCCTGGTGGTAGTATAGATGTTTTTTAATGGTTTGGAATCCAATTTAATCTCTAAGCCTCGATCTAATTAGCCTAATGCGAAAAATTACCGTACAGCAAAAAATCAAAGAAGACTAAAAACAATTCCGATTATATTATTATTTTTCTTTTCTATAAATAAAAAAAAATTATAATGCTATTATTATGATATATATGCCCCATTCATGGCGAGCTAATTGAAATTGTGAATGTATAAATTTCAACAGGTTCGAACAGCTGAACGAATCAAATTGCACCGAAAAAATTCTGAAGGAAATGATTCAAGCTGAGGCGAATGAATTAAAATAATCCCAATCCACAGAGAATGATTTGAAATAACTAATATAAATAATTTTGTATCTGTTTTTAAAACTAAACGTGCAAGACTATAGTGTTTTCCTACTTTTAATAAACAGAACAAAATATTTAAAATAGTACTTTTATGATATAAGACACCTAATTTTCTAACAATGATATAATGTAATTATTATAGTAATCATTTTTGATATAGTGTTCATAAATTTTCAGTGAAAGAATTGAAATAATCAACACATAATTCTGAACCGTTCTTAAAAGCTAAACGAGTAGCTCCGATTATGATATTATTTCCCCTTCCTATAAATCGGGGAAAAAAAAAGAAAAATTAATATTTAAGGTGCTATTATTATGATGTAGTATTCCTAATTTTTTACAAATAATTTCACATTCATGATTAATTAATTGATATTGTGAACGTATACATTAGAACCGATTCGATCAGTTGAACGAGTCAAACCGCACAGAAGAAATTCGTTAATAAATGATTCGAGCTGAGAGTCACGTGCCTCTAATGCTTCGACTTCCGCAACTCCCAGTGAACACCGCTATCGGGAACGTGACGTCTTAAATGCCCGTTAGCTCTCCCCTGTTACGGCACCTATTTCTCTCCCCACGCGTAATAAAGGTCAGTAGGAATAAAAGGGCAATAGCGGATAAGGAAGAAAATCCGATTCCTTTTATCGTGGCAGGGTTTATGGGCTTTTACTTTCTTGGCTCCCTCGTGATTTACAGGAAGAGAACCGAATCATCAGAATTGGTCAAACCGTTTAGGAATTCAGTGACAAACACACGTACAGAAGAATTATATCGATTGCAGCACCACCTAATGGGTTCAATTTTAAATCTAAACCATCCAGGGACCCACTCAAACATAGATAAAAAATTTCATCCAAATCGGTCCAGCCGTTTAGGAAGTACAAACACCAGTGACAAACACATGTACAGAAGAATTATATATATTACGTAAATTACGTAAATGCAGTTGAATAATTCATATTCCTTAGTAATAACTTTTCTCTTTGGTTTGCTTGCGCACGATCTATGGGCGAAGTTATCGTGAGGAAAACAATCTGTGTTCTGGTTAACATGGATTATTACAGTAAGGCCTTTAAGATAAAGCTTCTCGGAGATTTGTGGGTATACTTCTATGCCAAAGATGCCAATTTTTTTCTTTAAATATACTTAACTTACTTTTCTTGTTAACACATAACTGGCGGTTCTTTTAAACAAACATTGAAAACAGGAAAATTTATCACCTCGTAAACTACTACACCACACCACATCACTGTGCTAGAGCTGAGTGGCCTCTTTACTGTTTGGGAATGGCATGGGTGAGAAGTCTGATTGCGATCTGTGACGCTCCACAGTGTGAGACCAGGACCTAAAGCTTAAAGTGGATTACGAACCATCCATGGCACCGAGGGTACTCGAATTCAATACCTGTGGTATAGAGCGCTAGGCACTCGACTATCCAGTACTCATTCCGAGCCTTAATAAATATATAATATAAAATAATGTTTCTTAATGTTTCTTAATAAAGTAACCGTTTTACGTGTATCTCTTATATTTTGTTTAAAAAAAATACTTATTTTATAATTTTCTTTTATGCATTTGAAATTACTAGCCTGAAATGAGATGGCATGCTTTTGTATGTAGAGTAAGCTTTTTTTTGTAAGCTTACATACATATAACTTAAATGGAGATGAATAATTCATATGGCTGAGTAATAACATATTCTCTTTGGTTTGCTAGCGTATGATCTGTGGCCGAAGTTATCGCGAGGCAATCAATCTGTGTTTTGGTTAATGTGGTTATTAGAGTTCTGGCCTCTAAGATAAAGCTATTCGGAGATTTGTGGGTCTACTTCTACGCCAAAGATGCCAAATTTTTTCTTTTTAATTATGCTGACTTACTTTTCTTGTTAACACTTCACTGGGAGTCCTTTTAACAAACAGTACAGAACAGGAAAATATATCACCTCGTAAATTAAATGACGGCCCTGAGAAAGCCATGCTATAGTGTGGGGCTAATGGGATAGCGTAGGGTGCTTTCTCGCGCAAATTGTTTTTAATGAACAATGTCTCAATATATAAAACTAAAAACAGACTGTTAAATTATCCGGTAAAGAATGTATTAGTTCGTCTCGTAAAAGTTTGTTTTCACAATGAAACTAAAAGCACTTAAATTACACGGTCAGAATAACATGTTATTTTAACAGTTATGACTGCCTCCTACTTAAATAATGGAGAGTCGTTAACGTGTGGAGCTTTTAACAATAACATTAAATTTTATATTTTTGCTAATAATTCAGAAATTGAAGCAAATTTTATATTTTTTAAGGGAATTTAATTTAAATTAGTTTTCATCTTAATGGTTTTCATGTAAAACCTATTTTACGTTAATAAATATCTAAAAAATACTTATGTAAATGGACACATAATTTTGAAACTGTTTTTAAAAGAAGCTTTCAGTACAATAGTATTTTTTTTTTAATAAACAGAAAAAAATATTTCATATGGTACTTTTATGATGCTTAGTATCATAAAAGTACCAATATATATGCGCTATGATGCGTTATATCATAAAAGTACCAATATATATGCGCTATGATGCGTTATATCATAAAAGTACCAATATATATGCGCTATGATGCGTTATATCATAAATATACCAAGTCATCTAATATTCTAGCAAGGATGTTATATGATTATTATATTAAGCATTTATGATGGAGTGTTCCTAAAATTGCAGTGTAAGAATTGAAATAGTGAAAAATAATTCTGAATCTTTTAAAAATTCACCTTGCAGTACTATAGAATTTTTCTTCTTTCAATAAAGAAAGAAAAAAAATATTTTACATAGCACTAATTCTCAAATGATATAATCTAATTCATCTAATTCTCCAATAATGGTATAATGTGAATATTATGTTAATATATTTTGATATAGTGTTCTTAAATTTTCAGTGAAAGAATTGAAATAGTGAACGCCTAATTCTGAAACTTTCTTTAAAACTAAACGGGCGGCCTGATGGCCAGTTGGCCATCGCTCTGGCCTTTGGATACCAAAGGCCTTCAGGTTGGTATCCTGGTGGTAGTATAGATGTTTTTTAATGGTTTGGAATCCAATTTAATCTCTAAGCCTCGATCTAATTAGCCTAATGCGAAAAATTACCGTACAGCAAAAAATCAAAGAAGACTAAAAACAATTCCGATTATATTATTATTTTTCTTTTCTATAAATAAAAAAAAATTATAATGCTATTATTATGATATATATGCCCCATTCATGGCGAGCTAATTGAAATTGTGAATGTATAAATTTCAACAGGTTCGAACAGCTGAACGAATCAAATTGCACCGAAAAATTCTGAAGGAAATGATTCAAGCTGAGGCGAAATGAATTAAAATAATCCCAATCCACAGAGATAATGATTTGAAATAACTAATATAAATAATTTTTTATCTGTTTTTAAAAACTAAACGTGCAAGACTATAGTGTTTTCCTACTTTTAATAAACAGAACAAAATATTTAAAAATAGTACTTTTATGATATAAGACACCTAATTTTCTAACAATGATATAATGTAATTATTATAGTAATCATTTTTGATATAGTGTTCATAAATTTTCAGTGAAAGAAATGAAATAATCAACACATAATTCTGAACCGTTCTTAAAAGCTAAAACGAGTAGCTCCGATTATGATATTAT
>BPLQ01004945.1:0-11432 GCA_021605075.1 Caerostris darwini | reverse complement strand
CTTGCAGACAAATTGTTTTTCCAATATATCAATAACTGTATTTATGCCGACAATAAATACCTGGAACTGCCCTTTTTAAATACAGCAGAATCCCGTAAAACATTTGCATATAAATATTGTATAACTTATTTTTATCTTTGTTTATACATTTAGTTTTACTTAATAATCAAATCTAAAACTTTGAAAATTATTTACTTTTTATTTAGTGTTATTTGATTGAGTAATTTTATAAAATTATTATTTCTATGCAAATTTTATCTATAGATTTTATTTATTGTTATTGAATGGTACCAGCTTTGTGTTTTTTTTCTTTCATATATATATTAATCTAATTATTATCTGTTTTTGAAAGTCGATTGATCGTGAATAATTAATATTTTTTTTTATTTATGCTATTTTAGAAGCATTTATTTCTTTCATTATTTCATATAACTATAATATTAGCATATCATTACATATTTTTCATATCTTTATATATCTTATATACCTTATCATCATTATATCTTTATATATCTTAGCATATATTTATATATAAGTATAGTCCTTTCATCCAAAATTAATATATCATCATTTTTAATCATATTAAATTTTTTAACATAATAAAAAATTAATAGATGAAGGTTTTTTTTATGGCTTAGTTAGAAATCGAGAAAAAATTTCTTAGTTTTTTTTAAATAAAATAAATATTATATATTTTTAGAAAACTGTATTTTGAAACTATATTCTGTAAGAATTATTTCTTTTACTAGCATTTATTAATAGCCACTAGAAAATATATTTATTACAAAATGAATAAATAGACCTTAATATAAACTTTATTACTAATAACTTAGCTACTAAGAGATACATTTTCCCCTTAGGATTTGTAATTTTTTTCTATTATATGAGAAACCGAAAGTCACGAAATATTTCTTGTTAAGCATTTTTAAAACTATAATTTTTGTGCAGAAATAACAAATCTTTAATTTTAAAACATGTATTGAAGAAAATTTAATTTATTATTTCGAAGACTTGTTTATTAAAATGTAATAAATAATATAAAATATTAGAATAAAATAAGATAAAGATTGAAACATTTTCTTTGAAATGTTTAAAAAATTAAAATGGAAAAAATTTAATAATTTTTAAATATTGAAATATTTGTATAACAGATATAAAACTTGCTTTTTACTTTTTAAATCGTTATTTACATTAATTTATATTTCATATTTTATCATAACAGAATAAATTAAACTTTTGTTTGTGTGGATCTTATTGTCAATCGAGTGACACAGCTGTGATTAATTTGAAATAAATAAAAAACATAGTTTCAAACATTCATTATTTTTTTTCTTAATATTTTATTTTAGAAATTTTTTTTTTTAATTTTAAAATACTTTTTTTTTTAATTTTTAATATTTTTAATATTTTTTTTTATTATTTAGAGTTTAGTTACTTTTTATTATTTAATAAAATATTTTTTATTATTTTATTAAAAAATACAAAGTAACTTACATGGAAAAAACAAATGACTTTATTTTGATGATTAGATCAATTATTTTCTTTTCAAAAACACTTTATTTATTCTTCCAAATTTATTTCATCGCCTTCAAAGTAATCCACTCCGGACACAATACACTTATGCCAAATTTTTTTTCCAATCCACAATGCATGCTAAAAAGTCATCTTCAGGGATGACCTTCAAAGTGCGCGGCGATTCACGTTGAATGTCTTCAATCGACTCAAAAGGGTGTCCCCGGAGCTGTCTTTTGAGTTTAGGGAATATTCAGAGGTCACAAGGTGTGAATACGGTTGTTGTGGAACGATATGGGCTTCAATTTTGGCGAAAAATTCTCGAAAAATCAATGCAGTGTGAGCTGGTACATTCAGTGTTTTCGGTACCAATCGAGATTTTACGAGTCTGAGGCTCAGAATGGAATTGACTGAACCTTTTGAAATTCCAACATTATCATCATTGCAAAAAAAAAGTATATAAAGGGAATTTTATAATTATTGGAATTCTCCTCATTGGAATTCTGAAAACCTCTTAGAGTCTAACTAGAATTTCGTAATGATTAACTAACGAGCAACAATTTGTCGATTCAATATATTTTCCACAATGACTAAACAGTTTGGTGCGTAAATTTCCGGCGCAAACATTTTTAAATATATTACATAATGTATATATATATATATATATATATATATATATATATATATATTAAGACTACATTTTAAGGTATGAGTATTTTTAATTAAAAACATTAAAACAAAAAATTACTTTTGAATCATTTTGAAAATAATGGTGGGAAAAAAATTACGGACTTATATAAATAAAATATTATATTTAATGTTTTTATAATAAAATTATAGTAATAATTATCATAGAATATATTATGAAACATTTTCCACTAAGTATTTCTGACGGTTAAAATAATGTCATACATTTTCATTATGTTTCAAAAACAGTATTTTAAATTTTATATTAAGAAGAATTAATTAGTGCTCGCTATTTGAATTCTGGACTCTTCCTAAGGTGCCCACTAAAATTCCATAAGAAATTAGAGTGCTTATAGCACTGATGAGCAAAGAATTGTCGATTCGATAAATTTTCCACAATGTTAAAGCTGTTTTGTGCATGAATTTCCGGCGCACATGCAGTTTTATGATGCGATACCCCTTTGGAAACCAAGCTGGCAAAGATAGGACAATTCCCCTCGCCAACGCTGCTGATTGGTTGGCAGCTGCAGCTGGTGTTAAAGTGATCAGCAGCAACAGGAACACTGTAAAAATCCTACAGAAACAAATATAACTTCCTCATAGCTAACATTTGTTGGGAAAGCGAAACTGTAACCGTACCAGAAGAGTCTTTCCAAGATATTAAATACAGAAATAAAAGTTGGAAGACTAAAAAAAGGATTGGAAAAAGAAGAATTGGACTATTGGAAGACAAACAGAAACTGCTTCATGCAGTAATATACAAAGCAGTAATATCCAGGCAAAACTGCAAAACACCCATTCCCTACAAAAGTCATGAAAGTATATGAACAATTGAAAATTACCGCGGAATGCTATTTTAAGTGTATAGGAACTACTTCCAATTCCGCAGTTTGTGATGTTCGTGTGTTATTAGCCCAGAACTGAAAAGCGTCATTTCAAAGAATACAATCATGAACGCAACACATAAACATTAAATCCAAATGTAAATCTTCAACGTTTTCTTTTTCTGCCTGGTGAAAATACGCAGCATATTCGATATTCTGAAAAGTTTGTCAGTCAGCAGGCGGATTTTGGGACTGGAACGAAACACGCTGATGTAGATCCACAGTTGAAGGAGCAGAACAATCAGAGCAGCCCATTCATGTTTTTTATTGGAAAAGAAGCATAGCCAAACAATTTGCATTACAGCGAGGAAACATAAAAAACATGGAAACAGATATTTAGGGATATTCCACAATAACTTGAAAAAAGGGTTTCTTGCAAAGACATGGTTCCATGCCTTCCAAGTGAAAAAGAAAAAAAATCGGCAAAAATGTTTCTTTAATCCAATTCTGTGAATGACACATTTTAGCTTTCTTTATTCATTTTTCGACCTCAGCAAACTTGTGTGATCAATGTCAAGGGAAATGTTACATCATCTACTGCGTAAGTGTTAATTTACGGCACGAAATTCTATCTGCAGACTAATCATGGAACAAGTAATATAAAAAAAAAAAAATAATGCCATTTCCTACTTTTTTTTTCATTATATTGCAGAAAGTTCTTTATAAAACATTTTCAATAATTTTTTCAAGTTTATCTGGTGCCATCTATTGGTAGATATATGCAATTTTAATCTAAAAAAAACTAAAATTAATTAATTAAATTTAATTACTGAATTAATATTTGAAAAAACTGTATTAACATCCAGTGTCATTCACTACAAGTTCAAAAAAAATGTATTTGTACTTGAGTGGATGAATAAAAAGTATTTTTTTAACTACTGAAAATTTCAACAAGATATATATGACGAGAGTGTGAGCTAATAGAAGGAATTGAATAACTTTCAGTTGAATAATCTATTTTCTCGCACACACTTACTGAGGCTATAGCAGTTTCACAAGTTTAATTTCGATTTGTTCTTGACAGTACTATTTTAACCAAGTTCAGAAACAAAAACAATGTCTGCAATGCAGGTATTGAAAAATTTAATGCAGGTATTAAAATTATTTTCCATATCTGTTTTCGTATTTGTAAAGATCTATTGACAAACCACGGTTTTATTTTTATTGATTTTAAATGTAGGCAGTCAGCAGTGTTTTTTAATATAGCAATAACTGTATTTGACTGACAAAAATTACATGGAGCTGTTCGTTTTCGGCATCAAAAATATTTTAATACTATTATTTTCTAATTTCATTTTGTAATGCCAATGAATTCATTTGTCTACTTTTTTCAGCTTTACATGGCAATTGAATGGAATCCCGTTAAAATAATAATAAATTGAATTTATTTGGTTTAATTTAGACGAGTAATTTCATAAGTTATTTTTTAACATTGCAATGAAGAACGATGGTGTTCATTTTAAAATTAATTTTTTTCTGATCAGTAATTTAGTATCACGAACGCTAGACTAATCATCTTTTCCTTTCATTAAAATGTCCCCGTTAGAAATACTAATGCATTTCATATCAGTCGGGATAGATGGCTGGTAAGGTTGATGATTCTTCTTGTGAAGCTACCATTGTTCAAGCTATTATGGTAACAATGTTTCTAAACATGTAGATATACTAAGTGCAATCATGAAAGTTGAAAACCAAACTGTTAATGCATCCAAATTAAAAGTTTATTTAAAGAGTTAATTTGGAATATTAGAATTAACAAAAATATATTTGCCAAAATGCGTAATGATAATTTGAAATGCTATATTAAAATTTCAATTCAGATAGTGCTCTTAATAAAATCTAATAGAAATTATTGAATGAAACAGACAAAAGAATGCAGGACATTTTATTTCTCTATAGCAAATGAATCTACAAAAAAAATTTGGCAATTATTTAATTTTTAACAAATATATTTCAAATCTGAAAAAAGCATAAGTTGCCAAATTTTTACTACTTATATCAGAGAAATGTTTTAACCAAAACAAAATGCTTTATTTTTGTTTCAAGGAACAAACATAACTTTTTTAAAGCGTGAAGTAAATGGAAAAATTTTTCAATAATGTGTTATATAATGAAACTATACTGAAATTGGCGGATCATAGATAATGTAATATATCTTCAAAATTGACTGAATTCCAATGGAGGAAATCAATAGAAAATATTAGTGAAAATATTTTCTTGTTTTTAAAAATTATTTTATAAAATACAGCTTTTCTAACTGGAAAATTAAAGTTCTTTAAACATTGTCAAAACGAAAATAATTTTAACTTTTGGATAGAGACGGTGAGTTTACAAAATACATGCGCTTTGCAATCCATTTTACGTCTGAATCTTTAATAGAATTAATAGGTTACATTTTAGTGGTTATATAATAGTTATATTATAGGTTAAATTTAGGTTATATTATAGTGAAAACATTTTGTTGTTTTTAAAAAAGTTTTTTAGTAATGTGTTAGATTTTGAATTTATACTAAAATTGGCGGAACTTGTAAAGTATATAATGCGGATAATGTCCAATATTAGTGAAAACATTTTGTTGTTTTAAAACATTTCCTTGAATTAAATCATATTGAAGAATAAATGTTTCTCGTTCAGTTTGAGTTACCGAAATTGTGTTTAAATTATTCATTAGAGTAAAAAAAAATATAGACTTATTCATCTCATGTCGTAATGTTGGTTTGATAATTTTTTTTTCGTAATATGTTTGCTTTTGTATCGCATGTTTCTAATTGAGAATTTGTTATTAAATAATATTGATGGGGTATTTAATGTGATGTGTGTTTTGAAGCTATTTTTGTGGCATAAATATTTTTAGTTAAAAAATGTAGAATTAAAAAAGCATTTTGAAATGTTAGTTTATGAAGTAATTATATAAATTATAAATAAATTTATTAAAATGAAACAAATTATTTAGTGATTTAATTATTAATTATTAATTTGTATAAACAACACTACATGATTTATTGACATTAAAATAATTCCATTCATTTTGCAAAAATTTATATATAGTGAATTTTATATTAAATAATATTCGATTACTTCTTATCATCGGAACTTTGAACACTTCCTAGAGTGCCAAGTAGAATTCCATATGAAATTAAAGTGCCTATAGCACTAATGAGCATAGATTTGTCGATTCGATAAATATTCCACAATGTTAAAGCAGTTTTAGGCTTGAAACTCCTACATACATGTAACTTTATAATGCTGTACCGCTTTGGAAACCAACCTGGCAACGACAGAACAATTTCCCTCGCCGTCGCCGCAGCTTGATTGGCAGCTGCAGCTGAAGGCAGGATCATCAGCAGCAACACGAAATACTGCATAAATCCCACAGAAAAAAATATTCCTAACACGCTGTTACCATTTATTACAAATACAAAACTGAAACCATACCAGAAGAGCGTTACCAAGGTATTAATTACAGTAACAAAAATTGGAAGATTAAGGAAATCTTCCATCTTTATCATTGTCTCATTCATTTCTTTGTAGATTTCTAAAATTCTTTGATAATCATCATGTGCTATTAAAACTTTCGATTTCCTTTCAAAGCGTAAGAAAAATTGCTTCATACAGCAACATACAAAGAAATAATATCCAGGCAATATTGTGAAAAACCCATTCGCTAATAAGATGGTGAAAGCATAATTAACGTTTAAAATGTCCGCATATATTTCTTTTAAGTGTGCTGGAATTATTTCGGAATTCCGCATTAGGTCAATTGTGTAAGTTACCATCCCAGATCTGAAAATTGTCACTTCTAAGAATGCAGATCCCGAAATCACAAATAAACCATACAGCCAAATGCAGATCTTCATCATCTTCTTCTGGAGAGTGCGAGCATGCAGCATGTTCGATATTCTGTAAAGGTCTTCCGTCAGCAGCCGAATTTTAGTACGGGATCGAAACATACTGATGTAAATCCACAGTTGTAGGCACAGAACGATCACTCTAGCCCAGTCTTCCTTGCCAATGGAAATGAAACATAGCCACAGAATTTGGATCAACAAATTGAAACATAAGAAACTTGGAACCAGAAATTTTGGGAAATTCCACATCACTTTGAAGACATTGCTTCTTGAAAAATAGCCAGGACATGGTATAGTTTCAATTCCTTCCAAGTGAAAAAAAAAGAAAATCGGCCAAAACGCTTCTTTTATCCAATTTTTTGAATAGTTCATTGTATCTTTCTCCATATGTATTCGCTTCTTCTACCTGAGTAAACTTGTTTGATCAATTTAAAAGGAAATTTTGCATTACTTAACTCCTTAACTGTTAGTTTGCGAGAACGAAATGTTATGTGCTTTTTAATGTTTATTCATATTTGTTTTCGTGTTTGAAAAGATCTATAAAATATGCAAATGATTTCCACAGATTTTTTTTATCGCATTTTAATATAAGCAATGATGGATGTACCTTATAAATGTAACTAATGAGGTAAGCAATTTATCTGCAATAAATTGTTTTCCAATATTTAAAAAACTGTATTTATGCTGTCAATAAATACCTGAAGCTGTTCTTTTTAAATACTTCACAAGCAACATTTGCATATAGTTAGTTTATAATTTATTTTTATCTTTGTCTACACATTTAGTTTTACTTAATAATCAAATCTAAAACATTTAAAATTATTTGCATTTTTTTTTGTGACTAATTTAGACATTGAATAAAGAAGGTAAATATGCAATTTTAAGATTTAATAGCTTTTGTTCACCCGATTATTTTCTATTATAAACAGTAGAATAAACATTTTTTCTTTCGATAAAATTTCCCTAATTATATAATTATATCCCCATTAATTCTAATGTATGTTAATAGCCTATTATAGTATTTTTTTTTGATTAAAAATTCCCACAATTAAACTTTCTGGAAATGAACGATTCTGTAATATATTGTTTTTCTCTGATATGCATTTTTTCTTATACAAATAAATATCTAATTATCTTCGACATTGCAGCACTAAAGCATATTTCATGTAAATTTCCAAAATATATATAAAGATATACATAGCTATTATTCGGGCCTGCATGGCCGAGTGGCTAGCGCTCTCGCGCCCGGTACCACAGGTTTCGGGTTCTAGTCCGGCGGTGCCATGGATGTTTGTAGTGGTTTGGAACCCACTTTAAACCGTAGGTCCATGTCTAATAAGATCGTAGAGCGTTGCGGGGGCATTATTACTCCACGTGCGTGGCTTATCTCCAAGTTACACGCGTCCCGTGGGTAATGCAAAGTGAGTAACGTCTGTGTAGCGCTTGCCTTAAGGCATCCACGACGTCCATGTCTGTTTGCCAGCTGCATTGGAAAAAAAAATATATAGGTATTATTTCTTTGTAAATTTTGTCTATAAATTTTATTTCATATTGTTAAGCGTATGCATTTAGTAATAGTTATTGATAATTTCATCAACTTATGTAATATGGAAATATGATCAGCTCTATATTGTTGTTTTTCATATATATATAATAATGTAATTATTTTCTTTTTTTGAAGGTCGAATAAAGTTGAATAATTGACGCATTTTCTATTTGTGCCATTTTAGAAACATTTTTTGCTGTCATTATTTTACATAGCATAAATTAACATATCATTAAACGAAATTAACAAATCTACTGCTGAGAGATATATTTTTTTCCATTAGGATTTGTAACTTTTTTATTTAATATATAACCACAAATCACGAAAATTTACTTAGTGTGCATTTTTTAAACTAATTAAAACTATAATTTTGAAGGACAAATCAGAAATCATAAATTTTAACCCTTATATTGTAGAAACTTAAATATAATTCAATATTGCTGATTAAAATTTAATATATTATATATAAGATTTGAGTAAAATAAGATTAAAAATGAAACATTTTCTTTGAAATGTTTATAAAGTTAAAATGGAATTTTTTTTTTTAATTTGCGCCTTTGCGTTTAAATAACAGTTTGAGTCTTATTAAATATTCAAATATTTATCATTTATACAATTTACTTTTTACATTTTAAATTATAATTTATATTTTATATTTTCACATAAGAGAAAAATTTAGACTTTGATGTGAGCGATTTCTATTGTCCATCGTTTGATACAACTGTGCTTAATTTGAAATAAAACGTATTTCACACATATTCCTTATTTTATTCATAATATTTAATTTCAAAATAATTTTTTTAATCTTTATAATTTAGGGATGATATTTGTTTGTGTTTTATTAAATAATACAAAGTAACTTACGTAAAAAAAATTACTTCATTTTGGTGTTACGCGTTATAATTGAATTGCATCCAAAAAAGATAATATGTTCTATATTTGATACTATGTTTTTTTAGAGGAATTTCTGATGTTAATATCAGTAAAATGTTTTGCAGATTATATTAAAATTTCATTTATTTTAATAAAGGATGAAGAAATTATAGTCTGATTTCTACATTGTCAAATAACGGTATTCTGCCTTTATTATGTTTCCAATGACTTTCTCTTGGTTTCTTTGCGTTCTTCCGTCATTTTTTTCTTCTAATGCAGTTGGGAAATAGGCCGTGATCTTCGCCATAAGGGCTGCACCGATGTTACTCACTTTGCATTACACAGGAAGCGCATGTAACTTGATGGTAAAACATGGACGCGGAGTAACAATGCCCCCGCAGAGCTCTGCGATCCTATTAGGACCTACAGCTCAAAGTGGATTCCGAACCACTACATACACCCATGCAAAGCCGGGATTTGAACCCGATACATGTGGTACCGAACGCCAGAGCGCTAGCCATTCGGCCATCAGGCCCCATGTTTCCGTCATTATATTAATATTTCATTTATTTTAGTAAAGGAGGAAGGAATTATATTCGGATTTCTACAGTCTCAAATAATGGTATTTTGTGGTGAAATTCAAATAGAACGCGCTACTGTGTCCAAAACGTAAGACCATTTTTAATTTAAAATTCCCGGGGTTTATGGAATTTCAATTTTTTTTATTTTTGGCTCGCTGGCACTGTTCTTAATATCTGTGTGAAATGTGACGTTAAAATATTCATTAGTGTCTGAATTAAGCCTAGTTTTGGGAAACGCTAAAATTGACTCTGGCAATTTCTGAAATGTCTGAATTCAGTGAGCAAAGAACTTGCATTAAATTTTATTTGCGAAAACGTATAGAATGTTGCAGAAGGACGCTCTGGACGACCATCAACCTCAATATACGAAGCTCACGTCCAAGAAAATTAAAGATTTGGAGTTTGCAAACCGTCGATTTACAATTAGAGACCTTGCTCAGGATGTTGGAATTTCAAAAGGGTCGGTCAATTCCATTTTGGGCCTCAAACCTCAATTGGTACCGAAAACACAAAATACGTCAGCTCACACTGCATTGATTCTTTGTGACTTTACGAAAAATAACGAAAAATGAAATCCATATCGTTCCACAACCATCGTATTCACACTTCTTCAATGCTACTTCTGGCTATTCCTTAAACTCAAAAGACCACTCTTGGGACACTCTGAGGACACAAACTTCGTTTTCAGCCGAATGAAGAGATTCAACGTGAATAGCCACGCGGTTTGAAAGCCATACCTGACAATGGCTTTTTAGCATGCTTTGAGGATTGGAAAAAAGTTGCCATAAGTGCATGGTGTCCGGAGAGGACTACTTTGAAGGCGATGAAATAAATTTGAAAAAATAAATAAAGAGTTTTTGAAAAAAACATTTTTTTTTTTGGTCTTCTGCGTAGAAGTATAACATCAAAATAACATCATTTGGTTTTTTCATGTAAATTACTTTGTATTATTTAATAAAACATAAACAAATATCCTCTGCAAATAATACAAAATGTTAACAAAATTTATTCTAAAATAAAATATTATGAAAAACAAATAATGAATACGTTTCAAACAATTTTTTTTTCGTTTGTTTTTTGTTTTTATTTCAAATTAATCACAGCTGTATCAAACGATGGAAAATAAGAACCACACACACAAAGTTTAATTTATTCGGTTGTGATAAAATATGAAATATAAATTAATGCAAATAATAATTTAAAATGAAAAAAGCAAATTTTAATTCTCTTATATAAATATTTCAATATTTTAAAGTATTAACTGATATTCAAATGCAAATGCACAAACTTTTTTCCATTTTAACTTTATAACCATTACAAAGAAAATATTAAATTTTTAATCTTATATTACTCAAATATTTCATATTATTTATTACATTTTTATAAACCAGTCTTTAAAATATTGAATTAAATTAAATGTTCTAGAATATAAGCTTGAAAAAAAACTATTTCTGATTTTCCCACCAAAATTATAGTTTTAATTAGTTTCAAAAATGCTTAA
>BPLQ01004941.1:296505-321068 GCA_021605075.1 Caerostris darwini | reverse complement strand
TTAATTGAATCATCGTATGATGAAAACAGATTAACACAAAGCAATTTTTTTCAGGGTCAGTTTGATAACAGAGAAAAAAAATAATATGCAAAATAATAATATGGGAAAGTATTTACAATTTTTAAACTGATTTTTCTGAACGGCAGTCTTTAAATTTTATGTGATTTCAAAGTTTTTGACGGCCAAGTGGATAGCTTGTTGAGTTTCCTAAATGCCTGACTAACATTGAATCTACTACATATCTGCCACCGTTCTTATAGCGAATGACTTATTAGATTTAACTTATTTGGTGTGTCAGTGACTTATTAAAGGACGTATTTAGTTTGTTTCTGTACTGTCCTTTCGTGCACACTTTAGGCTAATTGGACCGGATCTACAATTTAATGTGGATTCCGAACCATTCGCAAACATCCATGCCACCGCCACGATTCGAACTTATGGTTCCAAAGGTCAAAGCGTTAGCTAATTGGAGCGAATGATTTAGGTCTTAGTACCCAGCATTACAAAATAACAAATATACTACGAAAAAATTCCCTGTGTTAAATGTTTAAACCAATGATAACCTAACTTAATAAAATAATTATTATTATTATGTAATATTTCCAAAACCTTTTCACAAACACTCAATACCTTTTGGTTTTTGCTGTAATTTTTTTTTTTTTTTTTTTTTTAAGAAACTCTTTCGAGTTAGATTACTTTATCTGGCCTATAAATATAACCCATTTATTTTATTTACTGTATCAGCAAGAAGATTATAGACATTAGTAACATAGGGGGAAATAAATTAATAGTTTAAAAAAACAGTGACATTCATTTTCTCGTCAGTCATTTTATTCTTATGTTAACAATTATTTTTTACTTTTTAGTTTGATTAACTCTAAAAGCATATTTTTTTTAGTTTTTTTAAAGTATAATTGTTTTTACTTTGTTTTCCACTTGGCCGGTTATCCGCTAAGTTTACATACTTTTTACCCACCGAAATTTTCGGCCAATAGGAAGAGCGCAATTCGACATGATCGCACTCCTATGCCTTTGAGATCCGCCTCTTTTTAGCCACCAAAATGTTCCGCAAAAAGTGAGTTACATACAAACATACATACAAACATACAGGTGAAGCTAATAAAAGCGTATTAAAAATGCATTAAAAGTATGAATTTCTTCTTAAAAAACCTAATCTACTAGTAAGATTAGAAGAAGAAACGGGTTTATATTAAATTATCTTCTTGAAACTCAGGATTAGATTTTACCCAAATTCGACTTAAAAAAAAAAAAAAATTCTTTCTGAGGGCTTATTTTATTTAATTTTATTTTTATTTTATTTATTATTTTTTTAATGCAGCTGTCAAACACTTAGACAGTTGTCTTGGATATCTTAAGGCAAGCACTGCACCGATGTTACTCACTTAGCACTACCCAGGAGGTGCGTGTAGCTTGAAGATAAGCTATGGATGCGGAGTAACAATACCCCTGCAATGCTCTATGATCATGTTAGATCGGGACCTATGGTCTAAAGTGGATTCCCAACCACTACAAACATCCATGGCCCCGCCAGGACTCGAACCCGAACAGAAAGAAAATATAAAATAGTATGAATATTCATTCATTTTTGGCATGTCTGTTATAATGTGTATTGTGTATAAGATTATTAATAATACACATTATAAACATACAAACTGAAACCATGTATTATCTATATTTACAAAGCAAGATATCTGTGGTATTTCTTAAAAGTTAAGAATAATGAATGAAAATGTGAGGTTAACATTTATAAGTTCATTTTTTTTTTTCTTGGAATACATTAATTTTTCACCCAGAGCAGAACCAAAAATTACAAAAATATTGATAGTAATTTTAATTAAAACTATTATTGCTCTTTTTTTTATTGCTTATTTACACTTTTAAGACTATTTAATTCAAAAGATTCTATTCAATTTAAATGAACTATGAATGTCATTAGTTATGTTTTAGTTCTTCTTTAAGCGTTCCAATACACTTTAATGATTCATAATTTGTATTTTTTTTTTTTTTATTATTATTTTTTTTTTTTTTTTTTTATGTTTTTCATTAATAAATAATTCATAAACCCTTGATCGAACGAAATTACGAATGGCAATAAAATTTCTTTGGAAATTAAAATAACAAAGTTTTGAAGTTTTTGTGCTTGTTTTTATTATTATTATTATTGCATATATTCTATCTTAAACATTTTGTTATTGCTATCTAGTTTCACTTTTTTTCCTTGTTATTTAGTTTTATTTGCATTCTATTTTCATTTTGCAGAATAGAAATAAATTTGAGTGCGTTATTTTTGCCGTTAGTCTTTTGCCATATTTGGTTAAGTCTTGGATATGCCTAATGTTTTTCTAAATTTAACAAAAAAAAAATCACTTTTCAGTTTATATAGTTATTTTAATTTAAGGCAATATTTACTTAATATTATATATTAATATTATTTTATATTAATGTAATACAACATTATATTATTTAATATTATAGCAATATCTATTTAATATACTTATTATTCAATTTGATTAGTTTTTGATATGCCTAATGTTTTCCTACATTTAAAAAAAATCACATTAGTTTATATAGCTATTTTAATAGTATGTTATTTTATATTATAATTATATAATATTTAATATTATAGCAATATTTATTTAATATATTTATTATTTTTAGATATTGTACTCCTTCACTTTATTTATTTGTTTATTTTTTGCATTACCGATTAATATAAGTTACATAAAAAAAAGCACACGATGACTAGTATCACACGTCATATTTACAAGGTTTAGGCGGCCTGATGGCCAATTGGCTAGCGTTTTGGCCTTTGGTACCACAAGCTTCAGGTTCGAATCATAGCAGTGCCAAGGATGTTTGTGCTGGTTCGGAATCCACTTTAAACCATAGTGACCAAATATGATTATAGAGCATTGAGCGTAGGGCTGACAACCCTACCCCATAAACTGAAAACATCTGTCATGAAATCTGCCAGTAGGCAGACGGCCTTACCCCACTATGGGGCTAATGCGCCAATGAATATATATATATACACACAATACACACGTTATTAATACATTAATAAATGAATTTCCACTCACCATCCATTGTACGCAAACAGCCCTGAATAAAACGATAACGCTATTTTCGTAACGTCCGATTCCGATCCCTCGAAATTAAAGTGCTGCGTCTGACCTGAAAAGAAACGAAAAAACTCCATTATCCATTATGTTATTAATTTTATCCATTATATTTTTTAAACAAATGTAAAGATCCATTGCAATTATCGATTATTATTTATTTAGGTTCACTATTATTAGAAATTATTATTTATTTAATTATTTATATTAGATTAGATCCATTATATTTCATAAACAAATGCAAATATTTAGTTCACACAAATAAAAGTGTGAATAATATACATTAATTGAGTGAGTGATAAACATAAGAATATATGTTTTACATTTTTATTTGGTAAATGAAAAGCATTAAAGTCTGAAGAAAATTTATCAATGTTATCATAATGATGCAATCTTAGAAAAAGATTTTATGAATTTGTATCTATTTTTTAAAAAAAATTTATTTCTATTTTTAACAACAGCTGATGTTAGTTTTTGTGCTGCATACGAACGAGGCCCGTCAATGCATCGCAAAAAATAATAAGGATTAATAGCATTCTTTTGAATACCTACACATGATTCATGTCCGATTTCATTATGCCATCGATATTTAACGTTAAATTCGTTGTACTTATTTAGCCTAAAGTAATGTCAATTTTAAATGTTTATTGATTTTCATTGTTGAACTACTCGTACGCAGTATGACATTTAAAGAAATACGTAAGAAAACTAGTCATGAAATTTTGGTATTATTAACTAAGGCCGCTTTTATTGAATTTGTTTGCTTTACCGCTCTAGACATTTTTTGCATACTTCTGGCTAATTAGACCGGGACCTACAGTTTAACGTGGATTCCGAACCACTTACAACCATTTCACCGCCAGGATTCGGACTTAAAACTGTGGTATCAAAGACCATTAGCGCTAGCCAATTGGCCATTCCACCGCTTTAAAAGTCTGGAAGTCGCTTGTTTTCGGTGAATAATATTAATATTAAAATAAAAATGAATCCTCCACTTTAAACCGTAGGTCCGGGTGTAATAGGATCGTAGAGCGTTGTGGGGGTAGTGTTCATCGCGTCCATAACATATCTTCAAGCCACTCTTGCACCCTGGGTAGTGCTAAATGAGTAATGTCGGTGCAACCCTTGCTTATGGCATGAAGACTTTCTCTTTATTTTTATTTTTCATTAATATACTGACCGTCCGCGAGGAAACGTGTTACGGACTCCTAATTGTACCCGAGTAACTTAAAATTGCAACTAATAATTGTAATTGTAATTTCTTCCTTTTTATTATTTAACTTAACAGCGTAAATTTTCATTTTTTATCTAAATTCACGATGTAATTTCAATATTGTAAATTTAACTATAATAATGATTATAAGGAGGTTTTCGGGGTATACATATACAACATAGGTACTCCGAAACAGATACTACCGATTTCGTTTCCTGTATTGCCAACCGAATCACACACACACACACACACATTATATATATATATATATTAAAACAAAAATTTTTTATTCATTACTACTAATAGTAAGATTTTATTTCTCAGATCTTACTATAAATAACTGTAGTACTTGAAAACCAAAATTATGAAATATTTCCCCAAGTATTTTTTTATTTCTCTCTTCTTTCTTTCCTTTTTAACCCATTTTATCTTTACTTGAGAATTCTTTTTAGTTTTATCTATTAAGTTTTTACGGTGTTTATACAGCTAAGGACCGCATTATATAAACTGAGAGAGAAGATCCTAAATTTCATAATGGCTACAACTCACGGTCTTCTACGAAACAGTTTGGCGCGAATAATCTTTTTTTTTTTTTTTTTTACCAACTTCCATGCCCTTCAGTCGTGGAATTTTATCTTGCTTTCTGGGAAATGTCCACTCACTGCTGATAATCGGCCATCAGAGTAGGCCGAAAGGGCCCCGTTATGATGACAAGTGGCCCAGTGTCTTCCTGAGATAAGATGTTCCTCAAAAAACCCTTCATTAAAGGTTCGAAGAGGACATGTGTATTCTAATGAGTACCGTTATCTTAAGTAATATACAAGTGGATCTTCTTCAACTATAAGCCACCTATTTTAAGAAGAAGACCTTATCAAGACTGTCTGTGACCGTGAAGGACAGATAGTTCACTTACTGGGGGCAACAACCAACTGTTGGATTCGATTTCATAAAAAAAAAAAAAAATAGCTCTTTTTTTATCATTTGTAATTTTTTTTTTTTTTCCTATTTTTTTTTATTTAAAAAAAAAAATTTTTCCTTTTTTTTTTTTCTTTGGGCGTTTGCCTAAATTTATCTCTCACCAAAATAGGAAAACTGTAAAAGTTTCTTGTTTCATGAAAGGAAGGGAATGAGAATAGATGGTAAAAATAAGATATCACAAAGATACATACATTTTTCAATTCCTTCTATTAGCTAACACTTTCCCTATTTATATCTTGTTCAAATTTTCAATCGTCAATGAAAATCATCCACTCAGGTTCAAATACATTTTTTTTTTTAACTTGTTGTGGATGACACTGGATGTTAATACAATTTTTTCAAATATTATTTAATTCATTAAATTTAATTAATTAATTTAATGATTTAAGTTGCATGTATCTAATAATAGATCGCGCCAGATCTAAGAGGAAAATTTCAACTTTATTTGTCAAGGACTTTTCTGCAATATAGTGAAAACAAAGTAGGAATTAACTATAAAAAAAAACTTTTTATATTACTTGTTTTAAAGCAGCTGGCAAGTATTTAGATCAGAGGTGGCCAACCCAAATGATCTTGCGGACCACTTTGGAAATGCATCCTAACTCCGCGGGCTGCATATAAAATTACATATATCCATATTAGATTTAGACCTACTATAGACATTTTCATATTCATATAAAAACCTGTTATATTAGATGTTTCCAGATGTGAGCGCATCATGAGTTCGAAGAATATAATTTAATTATTCTGTGAACTCATAAATAAAACAGGCAATACCTGTCCTATATTCGTAAGAATATTATTTTAAAATCAAAGTTAATTTTTTCTCATCATTTCGGCTGTTCATTTTTGAATATATATGGATGCACACATAATGTATTTTTTTAATACTTTGTCCACACTACTTTGTCCATTATAAAATAAATACATTTTGTAAAAGTGTGATAAATCTCATGGGCCGGGAAAAATATTCAAGGCGGCCCGCGGGTTCGCCAGCCCTGCCTTAGAATTTCCTTGACTCGTATTCAGCCAAAAACTAAAACTGAATAACTTAATGCCATTATTAAGTTTCGTAAATATTTTTATTTTTTATTTCCGTAATTAATGAATTGCAACATTAATGGATGCATGGTTAACGGACAAAAGCATTTATCTTCTTTAAAAAAACTTACATAACGCAACGTTACATTTACGTAACGTAAGAGGATGACGCTTGCGAATAATAGTTCTAAACCATTAACTACATGACGGCTTGAGAGCGATTGCTCAAGGTCAGTGCTTAACGCATTCGGTTAATTTATGGGAAAAGACGGCATGATTAGCATGGAAGAAGAGATTGGATTCGATCATTCGTTCTAATCCCGAGTAACAAGCCATTCGTCACCGTGAACGGTTCAAGAGGAAGTTTTGTAACGTAAATCGGTGGAAGATAAATTTTGCTCAATGCAGAAGATTACTTCAGTTTCTGGGAAATAGAACAAAAAATAGATCAGTTCGGATTACAAGGTTGCTCCAATCTTTTCTTATTAAAACTGACAGGCAGTTCTAATTTTCCCACCGGAATTTGCGAAAGATTTAGATGGAATTGCATTTCCTGAAGACACAGGCAGTGCAAGCAAGCATACATATTTTTTTTAGAGAAAAAATTCTATTTATTAATTTTCAGAGGTATAAAAGAAAGTTTTTTTTTTTTTTTTTTTTAAATATACTATTTTGAAAACTAATTTTTTATACTACAATTAGAAATTAATCGATTTTTGGAGGGAGATGGATTACGTTTGATTCATTTTACAACAGAAGTACAGAGCATGAAAAATAAAAGCATAAAAACATGTCCAGGTTTATAATCGTTGACCTTTCATGATAAATAACAAAAGGAAATCATTTGATAGATGCAGGATACACCGGTCCTTTCATAAAATTTTTCATACATAAATTTTGTCATGACATATTGGAGCAGTTTCAAGTTTTTTTTTTTTTTATAAAATACGCATTGCGATGTTAGGACGTGGATGAAATGAGTGCATTATCATGGCAAGTTCTTTGCTTTTATTACTGATAAGCGAAAAAAAAAATGTCTTAATTTCTCCAGATTTTCGTTCTGCCTTTGAATTTATGCACACACACACATTATATATATATATACTAGAAGACCCGGCCACGCGTTGCTGTGGCTTTCTTGTATTTCGTTAAGTTATTAGATACCATAATTGGTATTGTTATCGTTTGCTGTCGTGATTTGATTTGTTGACATGAGGACCCTCTCAGCACGTCTACGTCGTACCTCACGCCTACGGGTATTGTTGAGGTTAGATTTTTTTGGTGGCATTTTACTGAAAATGATAATTGAAAAAATACAATACAATTAAAATAAAATCGAGATATAATAATAAATGACTTTAAAAAAAAATTCACAAAATGTAAACGATTGTTTAAGGTACACGAACACGTTCGAATGAATTTTTTTGAAATTTTTTATTTTTGTACACATTTTTGGATTGAATGTATCTAAAAACTAATGATTTCACATAAAAAAATTTCATTATTATTATTACTATTTTATTTTTATAAGCTAAAATAAGGGTAAAAATGGCCAAAACTTGATACTGTTACAAAACATGATAACTCAAAATCAAATCAATATTTTTTTAAATTTCTAAGTTTGTATTTGTTTGTACTAACATATTACAGGGAATGGATCTCTGGTAAATTTATATCTTTATTATTTTGTGTTAGTTCAAATGCTGTCGACACAAAATTCATTCAAAATTTGCATGTAATTCCAAGCTTAACAATTAAAATAAAAAATATTTATGTAGCTATAATCATTTCAGAATTTTATTACCTGTAAACATTTATGAAAAACATAAATACAAAGTTTTGTAACATTTGGATCAAAATTACTTGTGTTATGGTGCTTCACATGAAAACAAAAAGCATAAAAATTCATTCTGAGAAAAAGCTAAAAACAACTTTTAATTGGAGATATTACTTTTAAAAATGTTGTAAATATATTAAAATGCCATTGAATTATCAAGTTCATAGTCTTATTTATTAAAAAAAAAAGTTTTATTTTTCCTTAAAGCTCTAAATATTTTCTGAGCTTTGTCTTGAAAAAGTTAAAATTTGCTCGACAAAATTTTTTTTTACAACTTCCTCCTACTTGCAAAGGCTTTTTAATAATAAATGACCTGGATTTAAAATATTTAGCCCTTTTTCAAGTGTTTTGATTAAATACATTCAAAACCTTTGAATTTCACATAAAAATATCAACTTTAACTATTTTTTATACAATTTATTCTTTAAAATATGGATAAACATTGCAAAAATTTGATATTGTTGCAAAACTTGATAATTCAAAAATAAATAAAACATGAATAGTTTTTTACTTTGCAAATATTTTTATGCTGGGAATATCCTTATGTAGGTAATATACTGTTTTGTATGCTTAAAGTTTGTCTACACAAACTTTTTTTTACATATTTACAAAAATTCTTAGTTTAAAAACTGAAATAAAAATAATTTATGAATTTAGGTTAATTTCCATGTTCTATTCCTTTCATACATTTAAAGAAAACTTTTACATAAAGTTTCAAAGCATTTAAATAAAAATATATGGGTATTATGATGTTTTAAAGGAACACAAAATGCATAAAAATTCAAATAAGAAATAATTAAAACCAACTTCTAAATGTAAATAAAAACAAATGTACAGACATAAAAATGTTATTGAGCTTTAAACTCTCCTTTATTAATATAAAAACTTATTTATTTGTTTTGCTTTCTTTAAATAACTTCCAATTTTAAAGTACCATTTATCAATTTCTCTTCGACAATATTCAAATCACTCAAATTTTTTGTTTTTCAAATAACAAAAGTTTTTTAAAAAAAATGTCCTTGATTTGCAACTTGCATCTATTATAATACCTTTTATAAAATTTTAATGTTATCATTATATCAAATAATTGCAGAGTTTACTTCATTTTGACACTTTTCAAAAAATGCTTAAAATTCATCAGATTAATGTTATCAATATATTATATTATCTTGCAGATCACATTTCTTTTTAGAATTCTTAATTAAATAAAACACATGTTGACAAACTTTAAGCATAGAAAAGTTCAATGTTTTGATTCACAACTTTTCATTCCATATATTTTATTCCATTTCAAATTCAAACTTAGAAAATAAAAAAAATATTGATAATCAAATCAGGTAATACTTGCATACATTTGATTTATTTCGCATAGAAATAATATAAATTTCATACATTATAATTTTCACAACATTTAAAGTAGTACATTATGTATCGAGACACGGCGCCATCTAAAAATAGTCATTATATTGTTCGAAAAAAAACCGCTACACTGTTGCCACTACATTGGTCTGCCAAAGAAATTTTAAAAAATATTTAGGGGTGATCCCCCCTTATCACTTAGGGGTTTAAAAAATAGATTACGACCGATTCGCAGACCTACCAAATATGCACAAAAATTTTCATAAGAATCGGTCGAGCCGTTTCGGAGGAGTTTGGCAACAAACACTGTGACACGAGAATTTTACATATTAGATATATATATATATATATATATATATATATATGGTAAAACGATATATAATGAGGTTATGAAAAACAGTCTCGATATATGAGCACTTATGCCATTCACATAAACTGAACAAAATTTTGGTTTAAAGTGTTTTGAGGTATGCGCTCAAGAATCATGGAAGAACAAGAATAATTAGGAAATTAGAATTAGAAGAAGAATTAAAATCATCGTAGAATTAGTTTTAACAGTTATTTTTCATATGATATTAAAAATAACTGTTAAAATTCTAACAACAACAATTACAGTGACACGATTTCGAAAATTTCAAATAGTAATAATAATAATAAAAAAAAAATGTTGCTATTATTAATATTGGAAGGTGATTTCCACAATGAAAAATCAGAAACAGCATTGGAATGATACCTGTGGTACGAAAATCACCGGCACTCACCCAGACTAGAAGAAAAGTGAAAACTAATAACGACAGATAAATAACAGAAGACAAGACATTTTAATGCATTTCACACATCTGCAATGTGACGTCCTTCTCACACGATGGCACTTTGCATGAGGCGGATATCGGTAGCACTGAACATCGTACCATGGCAAGAGGAATCTGTTGAATATGACGTCTGATGGCATCTTTGAAATCAGATGCAGTTTGAGGATTAAATGAATACACTTTAAATTTCAAGTATCTCCAGAGCCAAAAATCTATGGGAGTAAGATTTTTGGCCACGGAAACGTAAAATGGTGGGAAGATAACTCTGTCACCACATTGTTGTGTTAAGAAATGTTTAACATAAGACCCCATATGTGTGGAAGCGGGGTGCAATGTGGCATCCACACGATGTCAGATGGAGAATTTCACTGTATTGTTATCTGTCATGGTCTACCTGGTATCTATCATGGTTTCACGATTTTTATGGGTTTATTCTTTTTGTTTTCACTCTAATTACATGAAGACACATAAAAATAAAATTTAATAATTTTACATTATCTCTTATTTTATTTTGTAAGAAACTAAACCACATTTCCTTTTTTTTTTTTTTTTCTCCCCTAAAAAATTTATTTTATTCATTATAATTTTTTTGACTTGCTCTATGGTAAAAAAATCTCTTTCTAACTATGCAGCAAAAACTATTTGTCATGTTAGATACCTTAGATTATATATATTACCAAAAACAGTATTTATAAAATACGTTTGCGAAATTAATGTAGAAATTAACTTCGACAGTTCTAAATATTCTACGCGTTCAAAATATAGTTAAATATATATAATAACTTCAAAACGAATATTTATTAGCATTAAATAAATATTTAATGTTAATAAATCTTAAATTAATGATCAGTGAAATATTTATCATTTTATAACATTTCTTTGTGATTAATTCTACTAACTTTTTCTATCTGTTTTTACAATATATACTGTTTTTACAATATTAGAATAAATACAATTCTTCGAATACTTGGTTAGATTGTGCGAAACCTATAAGTTTCCTGAAACAAAGTTTGAATACAGCTGATCTAGAACGATTTAGTTGAAATCGAACATGATCAAAAGCTAGGACACCTATTCGTTACAAACAAAGCTGCAAAACTTTTAAGTATCTATATAATTCCCAGAATACTTCGTCAGATTTGCGAAACCTAAAAATTTTAAGTTACCTAAACCTCAAAGTTTGAATACAGCTGATTTAGAACGATTCAGTTGAAATCGAACATGACCAAAAGCTAGGACACCAATTGATCACAAACATACAAAGCTGTAAAACTAAGCATTTATAGAACACACGCGAACAGGTGCGAAATAAGTTGACAATTTTTTTTTCCCCCCCTCTTGCCCGGTGAAAATCTAACAGTTTGAATACAACCGATTTAGAATGATTCAGTTGAAATCGAACGTGACCAAAAGCTAGGACACCAATTTGTCACAAACATACAAAGCTACAAAACATTTAAGCATTTACATGATTTTCAGAAGACTTCATCAGATTGGCGAAACCTAAAAATTTAAAGTTACCTAAACCTAACAGTTTGAATACAGCTGATTTAGAACGATTCAGTTGTATTCGAACGCGATCAAAAGCTAGGACATCAATTCGTTACAAACATACAAAGCTGCAAAACATTTAAGCATTTATATAATTCCCAGAATATTTCGTCAGATTGGCGAAACCTAAAAATTTAAAGTTACCTAAACCTAAAAGTTTGAATGCAGCCGATTTAGAATGAACGTGATCAAAAGCTAGGACACCAATTCGCCAAAAACATACAAAGCTGTAAATTTTTATGCGTTTATAGAACACACGCGCACAGGTGCGGAGTAAGTCGGCAATTTTTTTTCTTTTCCCCTCTCGCCCGGTGAAAACCTAAAAGTTTGAATACAGCCGATTTAGAACAAATTAGTTAAAATCTAACATGACCAAAAGCTAGGACATCAATTCGTCACAAACATAACAAAGCTGCAAAACCTTTGAGAGTTTATAGAACACACGCGAACAGGTGCGAAGTAAATTGGCAATTTTTTCTCTCTCTCTCTCGCCCGGGTGAAAACCTTTACGAACGCTAACTGTGACGCTTTTCGCGAAAAAGAACGCCATCACAACTTCACATCCTGATGACGCGGAAGCTCAACTTCCTGGGAGATTTCAGAAACGGTGGCCTTGAACGGCTCCCTTCTGCCCAAATGAAAAAAAAAATCTCTTCAACGAGATAATGATAGATTCTCACGAGACCTCTCTTCAGAGCTAATTGAAATTACTGAGAGTCCATAACTACTTGAATAATACGAAACACAAAAACAAAAATAGAAATAAAGTGATTATATATTTTATTCCTATCTAGTTTAAACTACTTTTTTTTTTTGCATTAATTCTGAAATACAATCGCCAAAAATCAACACCAAATATCATGAGATGTTTCATAATGTGCGAAATATATATATTTTCTTAATTGGAAAACTCTTAAAAAAGTGCAGGGGCAAAGAGAATCGAAATATGTAAAAAATTTTTACGAATTTACACAATTTAAAAAATTAAAATTTCCTCTTTTTTTACAATTCCTTCTATTAGCTCACACTCTCCCTATATATATATCTTTTTCAAATTTTCAATCGTTCATAAAATACTTTTTATTCGTCCACCCGAGTTCAAATACATTTTTTTTTTTAACTTGTAGTGGATGACACTAGATGTTAATACAGTTTTTTCAAATATTAATTCATTCATTCATTAAATTTAATTAATTTTAGTTTTTTTTAGATTCAAGTTATATATATCTACCAATAGATGGCGCCAAATAAACTTTAAAAAATGAATGAAAATTATTTGTAAAGGATTTTCTGCAATAGAGTGAAAAAAAAGTAGGAATTGACTTTAAAAAAAAAATTTATATTACTTGTTTTGAGAACAATTAACCATTTGCTTTTCAGATCATCATTTTTTTTCCTATCATTTTTGGCGTAATTTGTTAAATGGCTTCGATTCGTTTCATTATTTTTTTTTCTTATAAATTAATCATTTAACACATTCCAGCTAAATGTCCACTTTAATTAAAGTAATAAGAATATTTAGAAACAGCAAAAATCCCCTAAACATATTAATAAATATTGTTTAATACACACAGTTTTCCCTTAACTATCTCAAATTATTAATCATTAATTAAACTGGAAAACGAATAAGAAAGCATATGAATTAAAAATTAACACGCAGTTTTGCTTTTGCTTTGTTCGAGGACACTAAAAATCATTGCAATTAATTCCTATTTTAAGTTTTATTAGCATATTTAAATAATAAACACATATTTAGCCATTTTCTTTAAATACCTTTAAAATATTCAAATTAAGATCATTAAGTTGAGCCAATGAAGAAGAAATTATAATATTTTCCTAAAATTCTGTATATATTAAGATTACTAAGTTTAAGATTTTTTATAAATGTTTTTCTACAATTAAATTCTATAAAATGTAAACTATAAATAATCCCTATACGATAACAAGAATTAATTTGTTCTTTAACGATAAAAAATATTCTAAGTTAGATGCCACTAATTAATGAGCTATGACGTATCATAGACGTGACACGGCTTTCACGACATTTTGCTAAATAGACATAACAACTTTATCTTATTGCTTGTGAAACACAAATCTTAATCATAAGTCAACTAAAAATTTAAAAAAATTAGAAAGATAATGAATGACTCACCGTATCCCAACTGGACAATACCGGTTATAATGATGATGACCAGCGCGGCCAGTTTGGCGAAGGTAAACACATTCTGGACTGTCATAGACCATTTCACGTCCCAGCAGTTGATGAAGGTCAAAATGCCTGTGGAAAGAACAAACGACAAACATTAAAACTTTGCAATCTGATGTTTAAAATTTGATTTACTTTTTATATAAATAATCAACTAATTTATAGACATCTATCTAAAACTTAAGTTGTTTTCTTAAAGACTAGAATATGAAATATATATATATATATATACTACCATGCCCAAAAAGTAAGACCAATTATTTATTTTTTTTTTCAAAAACTCTTTATTTATTCTTCCAAATTTATTTCATCGCCTTCAAAGTAATCCTCTCCGAACACAATGCACTTATGCCACCTTTTTTTTAATAATCAGTGCACGCTAAAAAGTCGTTGGCAGAGAAGGCCTTCAAAGCGCGCGGCGATTCACGTTGAATCTCGACTCAAAGCGTGTTCTCGGATATATAATCTTACAGAATCATTATATCTCATATTCTATTTTAAAGAATGATTGAAAGAATAAAAATAATTCAAATAATGATTTTTTTAAAGAATTATTCTATTTAAGAATTTATACTATCTTAAAAAATAGAATAAGAGAATTAGATATATATTTATTTATATTGAATTATATTGATAATACTGGCACTCCATTCTGAAGAAGTTTAATGTTTATTTAAATGAAATGATATAAATATCATAAAATCTTAAAAATATGATTTTAAAATTTAAGTCAATTTTCAGTTTTAAAATTCTTCTTTCATAACAAGCAATATGTCAATAAAATTAACAATTGTACAAAAATAGTCCTATGGTAAGTATGTAAAACGCATTTTACTGATGATCCGTAAGAATTTGTATACATAATTCATTCTATTAAGAGAAGGCTACACAGATTGAAGCTTGCAGATCGCATAATATTGTCACTATAGCAACAACCTTGTGAATTAATTCATTTATCTATTCTAAGAGTACAGAATTATTAAAAAGAAATTAGTGTTCGTGTTTCCTTAATTCTCCGGCATTTCTCTCTCCTTTTTTTATCAATATTAATTTATCTTCCGCATTGATTTCTAAATGTGCCTGATAAATTTCATCTATTTTTAAGGGACTTGATTGCTGAAAATCTTATTTATCTTTAAACAAAACCAATATTTCTTAGTCCCGGGCCCCCACCCTTGTCAAGCATTTATTGTTCTTGTTCTAATGCAATTGACAATAAAGACAGTTAATCCTTATGCTATAAGCAAGGGCTGCACTGCTGTTACTCATTTAGCACTACCCAGTTGGCACGCGTAGCTTGACGATAGGCTACGGAGCACTTTTTCTGTTTATTGTAGAAATTTTTCATTAGGATAAAAATGAAAAGTTAGTGATAATAGTGATAACAGCAGCGAGGAACAGTATGGCGACCTCAAATATCTTGGCGATGAATCTGATGATTGTATTCAGATTAAAATCAGAACTATAATTAGCTAAATTTAAGATTGAATTTATAAAACAAAAAGAAATGAAACGTGATAAAAATTTATTGATCATAGTTCTTTAAAATGCTTATTTTCTATTTTAGTAAAAAAAAACTAAATAAATAAAAATAAAAAATAAAAACATTTAGCATATGATTTTTACAGTCACGAAATATCGTCTTTTGAACAAAAGCTTTACAAAAACAAAAATTAATTTCCAGTTGTTTTTTGTTATTTGCAATTCACATAAAAAAAAAACACTCGATTAGGTCTAATTTCAACCATGGCGCCACATGAAAAACGACAGTTATTATTTTGTTTTTCATTCAAGAGATTGATGCACAAGGTAATCCTATTCAGTTGACCATTGAAACCAGAACGTGACAAAGGCAGCGTGGCTTACAAAAACGAAAGCAGACAGTTGTGTGGCACAGTAACACTTGATATGCCTCATTGTTATGCGTGCCAGAGATAATGCGTCAGCAGGGAATACGATCCAAGAAAGCCGAGGATGCTTTCTCAGCTTTCGCGTAATCAACTAGCATTCAGAATACAAATGAGAACAACCATTCCAGGACATTTTTATTCAATGACATCTCCAAGAGCCCAATCACAGCACGGGGTTACGCATTATTTAATCTTTATGGGTCAAACTTTCTAATAAAGTCAATGGGGAATGATATCATATTAAATGCGTTTTAATATGATATAGTATCATTCACCACTGATGCTTGGAAGATATGAGAATTCAGAACTAGCCTGTTCGAATAACGTATACTCACGTCAGAAAAAAAGATGAATGTAAAGCTTTCTGGGGTGAATTTGAGAAGTATAATTTTGCCAATTTGACCATAAACCTGACCAATATAAGACCCACGTCGAGATTAATCAAATGTACTATTCCCTACACTGGACCATGAACCTGAATATACTAGTGGTTAGTATATATCAATGTAGTGTGTCAAGTTACCTCTTAAACGGACATGAAAAATATATGCTAATGAATAATGGAAAAATATAGACACAGATTCAAGGGTAACAACAATTGAGTTCCACATCCACCAAGTAGTTGGCTTTTGAGATACTGTCAAGATCTATGCTATTTACTAATAATAAATTCTAGAAATTTAATAAACTTTCTAATGCTGGCACTTGACTTTATGTCTTTCGCTGTAGATAGATCTGATGTGTAGTAGATTTAGCATTATTTTGCAGTATTACTCTCGTACTAATTTGCACTTTGATATTATGCAGATTTACTCGTACTGTACTTCAGTAGGTCCCGGTCTAATTAGCCTAAAGTGTCCACAACCGTAGAGCGACAACCAAACTTACTGTCCTTTTTCCTCAAACCCAAATGAAGGATTTTTAAATATTTATAGAATTCATACCCGATATGGAACTTTCGTTTTCCCTTTCCTTAGAATAGCCTAAAGTTCAGCTAGTTTTAGCCTCAAGTGTTTAATTACTAAGATATACAAGCGCCGATATTTTGTGTTTAAATCTACGCCAAGACTTAAGAGCAAATGAGCTAGCAACCATCTGCAGTCTGACCTCAATAAACAAATGTATAACAAAAAGCAAGTCTAACAAATAATGGACACCATTTGGTAAATCGTAAATTATTTGGAGAGGGAAACAAAACTGTAAATAAGGAAAGCTTCTTTTTAACAGCCGTGGATTCACGTAACATGTGGGGACATGCTTTTCGTGTCAATCCGTCGTCTTTCGGCTCTTTCGTCCATTCAATCTCAATTTGTACGCTAGCTATAGTCACTACGAATGGATTTAGAATAATGTGTATATAATATAAAATAATATAGAACAGCAAGTAAAGAAAACTACATTTTAGTCGCAAAGATGCTATATTTTAAATACTAATAATATTCGTGCAAATGGTTAAAGGATATGTTGACATTAATATTTAATTATAATATTAATGTCAACATATCCTTTAACCATTCTTTATTATTATTAAAATATTACAAATATTATTTAGCAGCAAATCAAATATCTTTGTGGCTGATTGTATTTTTGGAGGATACAATTGAGGAACTGTCACCTTAATATTTAATTTTAACAATTTCTAGAATTTTGGAAAAATGAAAATGGTTTTGGTTCAGATTTTTAACTCGACTCCTTTCAGATTAAAAAATCAAAGGACATTTTTGCTTAGAAGATGAGTTAAAAATCTGAAAGGATTCGGTTCAGATTTTTAAAGACTCCTTTCAAAAATATGAACTTAGGAAATCTGGAGAGTTCAGAGAGAGACTTTTACCTGCTTCAAATACGCTTTTGCTTCTTGCTCTCGACTCCGACTCTGGTTTCTGATATTTGCTTATGAATGAACTTTCTACTGAATTGGGTGTTCATTGTAGCGCAAAAGCCCTTTTCTAATCTAAAAGATTACATCGTGGCTAAAGTTTTATACACCCTTGTAATCATCTTTGATGATGGCCGTCAGTATAATTATCTAATCTAATCATATAACGATACTTAAATGCATTTTGGTGTTTCAAGTTAATTATTAGTCATTGAATGCAATTATTTTCGTATCTTCCTAAAATAGCATGTCATTCCAAGATCCCATTACATACTTATTTCGGCTTGAACAAAAAAAAGAAACGCCATAAACGAAAGTTTTCCGATAAGATGGATATCGCAAGGCGGTAGATAGGGGCGATGATGCATCAGAAAAGGCAGTCATTATTTTTAAGGGCTCACTGATGGATGGAGGTGAGGAATCCAAAACAGAAAATTCGACTTCCCTCTATTTATTTATTTATTAAAATTCCTCTTTATGAAATGAAATTGATATCAATGATAGGACACGACTCAACTTCCTAATCTAGAACACGATCTAAAACACGGGACGTTAATTTGTTTTTTATTTGAGATGTGCATTTTGACATTAAATATTAACCGCGATTGATTTTCTGTTGCTGGCTGACTTTGCAAATCTATTTTCAGCTTCAATTCCAAGATGTTTTAGATTTTTAACATGATAAATTCACTCCTTCTAAAAACAGAGAACTATTATTGAATATAAATGATTTTGCAGTGCTTAAAAAAAAAATTAAATAAATAAATAAAATAAAATAGTAAAAGAAAGAATCTGTAGAGGTGCATACCTTAAATTAGACTTTCTAAATAGTATCTCAAATAATTTTCAGTAGTTTACATTTATCAGCAGAAGGCGGGGGAGATTTGGTTTGGTTTGTCGCTCTACGGTCATCTTATGCATACGAAGGCTAACAGACAGGGACCTGCAGTTTAACGTGGATTCCGAACCACTCTCAAACATCCATTCCACCTTCAGGATTCTATCCTGAAGCATATGGTACGAAAGGTTTCAAACCCACAATGCTACCTTCTAATATTACTATAAAACTGTCAACATTACCATAAAATTAACGTCAGCAAGAAATTCATATTTGCAAATGTAGCTGCAACTTTAAATACTATCAAATAATACAGAATTTAAAAAAAAAAAAAAAAAATCGAATAGTTTTTAATAAAACAAAGTTAATTTAGAAGTCATTTAAGATATCCATACGTATGTTGAAGTTATTGTCTTTAAAACAAACATTAAATTTCTAAGTGAAGCAATTGTTGAAAAGTTTGGTTTGTCGCTCTATGGCCATTTTATTGTACACTAGGGCTAATTAGACTGGGACCTACAGTTTAACATGGATTCATAACTACTAACAAACACCCATGCAACTGTCAATTCGAACTTGAAACCTGTGGTACCAACCGCCAGAAAGCTAGCTAATTTGCCATCAACCGCACAATTGTTGAAAGAGAATGATTATTATCATTTAACAATAAATCATAAGCGAACATGGTGTTTTACTAGCATAGTCTCAAACATTAAACAAATGAAGATCAAGAGAGCTGAAATTTATACAAGTTATGGATAGCAATTGGTAAGGATATTTTTCTTTTCTACACTTTCGTTCAAATGTAGATTTTATATATAATAGGGATTACATTCGATTGCAGACTTCAATCGCTCGAAAAGTTTCCTACACTTTCTTTCTTACTTTTATTGTTGTTATCTTCATGTATTTTGTATATTCGCGGCAATTAGTGTTGCAAAAGTATTTATATTCAGGATTAGTTCACTATTTTTTATAGGGAGTCATAAAACTTATCGTAACATAAACATAACCTATCAAAACATAAACATATATCATGCAACTTCAATTACTTTCAGAAAAACTCTGTTGAAAGAGAATAATAGCCAATAAATCAAAATTATTATCATGTGTTAATATAACGTTGTATAATCCACAAAAAATTCAGCGAAACAAATGAAGATTGGATCGTAGAAAAATACTCGAAGACTGTATGAAAAAAAATTTTACATTACATTTTTTATTCGAATATTTTTTTTAATCTGGATTAAACTAATAGTTGAGCGGCTGAAATAAGTAGTTTAATTTATATGTAACTTCAACTACTTTCAGAAAAACCCTGGTGAAAGAATGATAATTGTCTGTCCATAAATCACAATTATTATCATGTGTGAACATGAGTTTGTTCTAGTGTAGTTCACAAATATTCAACGAAACAAATTAAGATTATATTGTAGAAAAACATACTTAAGCTCTATAATAATACTCAGTATACTTATGCTCTTAGTATACTAGGCTTAAATATACTTAGGCTCTAATTAGGAATATAATTGTTAGGGATTTTTTATATTGAATTTTTTTATTCGAATTTTTTATTAGAATTTGAACAAGTCGAATTTTTTATTAGAATTTGAACAAGTCGAATTTTTTATTAGAATTTGAACAAGTCATTGACTTCAACTACTCAAACTGAAATTGAAATCTGTAGCAGGTGTAGGAAAATAATAAAATAATAAAGGTGTTGCAAAAAGTGCATGTTACTCCCACACAATACACCTTAAAGATCGGGAGACAATGCAAAGATGCTTAAGTGTATAAGCCAGGCCGGATATACGCAAGGCTGTTGACCGCACCTACTTCCGCCTCGCATGGGCTTGAACTTGACTGACAAACAATCTTATTTTTAGATCAAGGAAGCACAGACTGCTGTTCTCCATTAAATTGTCCGCTTCAATAAATGTCATTTTAAATAAACAAGACACACGACAAAATACTAAAATTTAAAATATTCATTCAATTTTCTTAAAATTTTGAGATCACCAACATAGCAACTAAACATTGTTTACTGAAAACAGATAGTTTGTTGTGAGTAAATAGGATACTCAAGAGAACATTCGATACTTTTTTTTACGTTTCCCTTGAATATTTTTTAATTTAAAAAAAAATAATAAATAAGACATTTTTATGAAAGAGAAAAGAATTTTAACCTTTGGAACTTGGCCAAAAAAAAAACCTTTACTATTTTTTTTCATTTCTTTTTACATCAAGTTCTTTGAGTTGCACGTATTTTACGAACAATTCCTAAAAATTCACCAGGTAGTACAGGGCAACAAACCTAAATTTGAGGGTAGTACGAGGAAAAAAGAGTTAAAATTATCGGCCACTATCCACGGAAAGCAGTCATTAAAAAGTCTCCTCTTTTTTTTAATGTAATGACTATTGCTTCCCACCAACGGATACTAGCTGTGCGCATTACTACAGCATAACGAGTTGGGTGATAATTATCATCGCAACAAAAATTATCAAAATTTGCAGAAGTTTCCCCTTGCATGTCCCTCGGTACACCTCTCATTTAAAATGTATGAAGAAAAATAATCGACATTCTTAAAGAAATATAGAAATATAGTGAAGTTTTTAATTAATCTGAATAAGCAAATAAAATTGTTTCAAATTTCACATTATTCTTCAATTGTGTGGTAGCTACAAAATTATTATATACAGAAACTGAACATCAAATCTGTAAGCCGAATTTCGTATCCTAAAAGTAGTTGAAAGCAAGAAAGTTACAGTTAAGGTTATATATATTTTTTAAATTTTATGAATATACGTTTATTTAATTTTGTCTTTAAATATATTTTTAACAATTTAATAAATACTTTTAAGTCTACTTATATTTTAATAAATGAAATTTATCAGCACATTGCATTTAGGCAATATACAAAAACATTTCAAACAGAACACTTTTTCTTACTCTTAAAAACAGTATTGACCTAGTTATAATTGGATACTGTTTGTACACACCTATCTATTTTAGTCGTAGCAAAAAATGCTTTTTTTTATTGCGAAACACACCTGCTTGATATTTATGATCAATTTTTTTTTCTTTTTTTTTTGCAATTATTACGTCAAGTGGTAACAACACAACTCAGTTTGACATTTTTAGATATTGATTTATCGTAATAATTTATTTTGTGATCAGCAACATAGCAACTGAACATTGTTTACTGAAAACAGATGGTTTGCTTTGAGTCAATAAGATATTCCAGAGAACCTTCAATACTTTTTTTTTATGTTTTCCTTGATTTTTTTTTCAAATTTTACAAAAATTGTTAATTTTTATCAAGGAGAAAAGAACGTTAACCTTTTGAACTTGGCCAAAAAAAAACTTTAAGAATTATAAATGAAAAAAAAATTAGTAATATTATTAATTATAATTTATATTTTCTGAAGTTACACGTATTTTACGAACAACTCCTAAAAGTTCAACAGATTGTCCGGGGCAACAAACTTGTTTTTGAGGGTAGTATGATTTAAAATTATCGCCAAAAATTACCACAATCCACGCAAAACAGTCATCAAAAAGACACCTCTTTTTTTTTTTTAATGTAATGACAGCCTTAGTAACAAAAAGCTGGTCAATATTCTCCCAAAATTCTTAGTTTTATTTACAATGTCTCAAGTCAAATAACAACGTAAATCATGAGCTTCAATCCCACACGTTCTTCGCTTCGACCCTAGATCTGGCATCTTCCCCCTTCTACTGGTTTTTCCCTCCTCCTTCTTACTTTAGATGTTTCTTTAAATATATCCTCCCTCCTTCTTTCTTCTTTTATATTTTTTATTTAATTATCTTACTGAGTTGATGAGCACCAGCAAAAAAACTCAATCCGCTTCTATTCCAATCACCCTATTCTAGAGGACTTAATCCAAATTCGTTGTCATATCATTGCCCAAATGCGGTTTATATTCCAATAATTGCTCTGCACAAAACGTTTTAAGTATTCATATTTCTAAATTAATTCCTTTCTTGGCATTACCTGCGAATTACAATGAAGTAATTAAACGACGAAAACATCTCGAAATATCAAAAAAATTGCCTAGAAAAAATTTAGGTCGACCATCGTCAGAATTTTTTTTTTTTTAATGGCATGAATTGCCTTTGCAATCGTAGCTTTGAAAAATAATATCGATGGTGATTATGACACAGTGTGTTGCACTAATTCGATTTGTTGAAGTAACTTTTTATTCGACAAGTATACAACATACTGGCCGAGTGGCTAGCGCTCTGGCACTTGATACCACAGGTTTCGGATTAGAGTCCCAGTAGTGTTACGGATGTTTGTAGTGGTAAGTAAAAACCTACTAGACCGTAGGTCCCGGTCTAATAGGATCGTAGAGTGTTGTGGGAGTAGTATTACTCGCATCTGGAGTATATCTTTAGGCTACACGTGCTCCCGGGTAGTGCTAAATGAGTAACACCGATGAAGTCCTTGCTTATGGCATAAACAGTAACTGTATCTGTATTGCCAGCTGCATTAGAACAGCATACCAATGCCGAGTAGTACCAACATACCAATCTCTCGGAAAGCCCTCCTAGATCACATGCGGCCTGTTGGCCATGTGGCTAGCGTTTTGGGTTCAGGTTCGAATCCTGGCTATGGCATGGATATTTGTTAGTGGTTCGGAATCCAATTTAAAATGCAGGTCCCGGTCTGTTTATCCCTCGTGTGCACAAGATGATCGTAGAGCGACAAACCAAACCATCTTAGATCGCATACTGAGAACTACATCTTCTCAATCGAGAGTTAAAGCTTATATAAAATAAATTGTTGCTTAATTTTTAATTGCGGTAAACACCTCGTCAATTTTCAAAAATTCACAACGAATTATTTTCTGTTACGTAATATCGTATAAAATAACTTTTATTTTTCTCTATTTAAACAATGGAAAACAATAAATGTGGCGCTCCTTTTACATCTGTTTCTCTTTTCTTCTGTTTAATGGTAATTATTTCTTATTTCCTATTTCACTTCTTCAAGTGTCATTTAAATTGCCATCAATCATCAACAAGACATTCTCAGATGCTGAATATGCGATTTGACCTTGCTGAAACACATAATTAATTAGAATTGAGGAATATCAAAAACAAAATTTTTGTCTGCCATTTATTGTGGCTGTTGTTCTAGTTTACCAGACATTTTTTGTTGTTGTTGTTGTTGTTGAATTTAATATATTTTGCGATAATTTTTAAAACGAAATATATTAATGAGCAAGTAAATATTATAAAATCTAACCACAAAAATTTTTTAATGGCATATTGGCTGATATTCTGATGCGATTATTTTGGTTTTTATTGAACTTATACAGAGGATGCCCAGATATTTTTTAATGATTTTTATTTTTACCATGAATTAAATGTAAATGGGGTTTTAAAAAAAACATGAGTGGCACAAGTTTGGAAATGGGCATTAATTATGGTCTGAATCATTATATTTATTCTTTGCTTTAATATGCCACTGAAAAAGAAATCATGTACTAATATAATGTTTGATTCATGCAAATAATGTTTTCAGCCATTTTTGCACTTTACGAAGAAAAATACTTTTATTCGATTATAAAAAAAAATGATGCAATAAACATGATTTTAATATATCTACGCTTAAAATAAGTGACATAATAAAGTATTTTAGTCAAAAAATACAATTGAGTGGGAAATACAATTGAGTCGGTATAAAAACAAACTTGTTATTCTTATCCATTTGGTAGACAGCAACATCTAAATCAAGTCCAAGAATGGTCTCATGGAAGTAGAGAAGGGGAGGG